>JBAMJV010007904.1:0-97500 GCA_037951105.1 Echinarachnius parma
TCACCTTACTTAAAGGTTGGCTGACAAGAAAACTACCTAAAAAATTGTGTTTTACTGTATCTAAGGTAGATTTTTATGAAGATTACTAATAAAAACATATTTTCCGCGTCGGAAAACCCAGTAAAATAAAAAAAAAAAACTTTTACATTCACTTTAGTAATCCCCGTAAAAAAATTGAGTCCCGGCGAGAAAAATTACGTCATCTTTGTGACGTCACATGCAGGCAATCGCAGTTATAATCGTCATTGGGTCAAAACCCACCCTATAGCAAAAGCTAGTCCGCCCCTGCAAACCCTCCCCCCCGCTAGGTGGCTTCGCGCCCTCAAAGAATAAACTTTCGCCTCCCTAAGAAAATACCCTTGGCGCCGCCCTGTAGTATGGTACAGTTTACTAATGAAGAATTTTATCAAAAACTGCAAAATGATGGCCATTGTTTTATATTACAGCTAAAATGAATATTTAAAGTTCGAAATCCTTTGTTCGGAGGTCTCAGCCGCACACGCCATCCGACAATTATCTGATTACCCACCCCCCCCCCCCCCCCCCAAGCTCGCTCCGCTCGCTCACATACATAATATATATATATCCCCCACTTTTTGATTGCGGGGTGCCTGTACAAGACAAACAAACCCACTTAAATCTTCTAAAAATGTTACAAAATGCATAATAATAATAATAATAATAATATATAACTGCAACAATTATGGCCATACTATTACAGTGATATTTTAAACACCAATTTCCAAAATGTCTCCACGTGGGAGGGGGCACACCCCTCCCCCAAGTATATATAGACAATGCACGGACGACAGGCAGGACGATGTAAGTGTATTTCTGGTGTGTGTCTGTGTGTGTAAGTTCGATTGTGTTTGTATACTATAGCGGTCTTATCATGAGGGGAGATGGTAATGATTTCTTTAATTAAGTATTATCAAATTTCTTCCAAGGTATACACCAGAATGCATTATTTCGAGTCCAAATTGAAAAAGCTCCCTTAGCGTGGGAGGGGGGAACCCCCTTCCCACACCGCTCCCTCGCAGTTGTGCCACGCCCCCAATCCGTTGACCGTATACGTACCACTTGAAAATTCCTTCGACGGGACCTGTAATATATCGTATATATATTACAGCACCCCCGGTGAAAAATCGTTCCCAGTGCCCTGACGACCTTTCCAGGCAATCGCAGTATAGCTCGGTCATAGACGTACACGCTGAGTGCAATACTCACGTTGACAGAGAGATATTATTTCGACTTTGTTCAATATTGCAAACATTTGTTAAAGTTATATATCATGGACCGATCTACACTCGATGTGTTGCTGCAAGCTGCTATAATTAATTTCTAAGGAATTTTCAGTTAAGCCTCAATTTTACAAGCAAAAACGAGTTTGTTTTAATAGCAAATCATAGGCTCTGCATGTAAACCATGCACGTTCCTCCGTGTTGCGGTCTGCTTGTGATGTCATGATCCGGGTTGCACGTGCGCACATTCCCGCTCCGCTATAAATAACCTTTTTAGCAGCATGGAACGCCGATGCGAAAAAAAAGCAAAAAAAGTTGCATGAAATTTACATTTTTTGCCCAACTTAAGGATTTCTTTGAAAAAAAGAGTGTGGTATATCAATATAGGCACATATTTAAAGCTATACACCTGAATCAAAGCCGGGATATTCACCATACCTTTATCGTAGGTTCAACGTAGTTAACGTAGTTTAACGTACTTAACCACGTCTGACCCACGTAAGTTACCCTACGGATCACTACGTCCAATAACGTAAATGTGACAGGCCATTTAAATGAATCGAGATGGTATGTCCACACAGCAGATTACTGGCCCCGAGTTTTGGTTAACACTTTACATTGGACCAATACAAACATTAATCTTGGCTTGTTTGATATGAGGAATCAATCACAGCTATAATTACAGAATAACATCTTTTCCAAGAATACATCCAGTATGTTGTGCGCATGGCGGTGATCTGTCATTGATCATGTTGATACCTATTATTTAGGGGGAGATAATCTATTCATTCATCCCCCTGATGAATAGGTATTACGTAAGTATCTATGCCCATGGTTGTGCGGATGTATGGATATCACTTTGAACATTGGGATTTGATACGGATTGCATGGGATTTCATGAGATATGATTTTTCATTGGTTGATTCACGATTGCGTATGAACCACAATGCATGCAATTTCCTATATGCTCTATAAACTAGCGTTTCATACAGGGCACCGTGTTTAGCAGACTGACATGGAAAGCGTATACAAATTACAGCGGAGCCGCCAAGTCACTCGTTCGTGTTTTGTTTGATTGATGCAGTTTGTGACAATAGGAAAACAGAAATGAAAACAGAAAGGGCAGAAACCCATATACACATGGTTGTTACCCTTTATAAAGTACATTTTAAATAAACATAAACATTATAAAACAGTGTCTTCATGTACATGTATGCAATATAGTTTAACACTATTTTTACTGTATAATTATAATCTAATCGGTCGTTCTTAACATCTCAAAGGAGGGGCCTTGGCTTAAGGCTAGGTTCGAATGTGGCTTTTAGGCCTGAAAGCGTTACTTATGCATCAACAACAAAAACAAAAAGAGAGAAGAAAATAAATGGGAAGAAATTTAAATAATATATATTGGCGAAAATATTACAATTTAATGAACCACCAATAAACAACAACAACAACAACAACATTTTATGGATGGATCCGACCGACATGATTATGTGAATGCAGCGGCCTAGCTAATTAGCGGTACAAAGGGTACAATGACGTCCTCTGTGTAATTTGCATCCATAAAAAATGGCTCCCTTCGCCCCGTCGGAAATTACCTCCCTTCACTTGTTTTTCTCGGTGAAATGAAGGAACGCATTTATTATACTCTGTATGTATTTTCTTCAAGGCTGGTCCCCATCACGGGGATGGCTACCCCTCCCCCCTCCCCCTTCTTCCTGTCCGAGCTGCATGATCATGACTACACCAAGGTGTGGACGCTATAATTATGTTTAATATGCTGATCGGAGTTTGCAGCAATGCGCAGATTGAGTTTAAAACTTCTTGTCAGTCAACGAGTGTTGTTGGAGCGACCAACAACACTTCACACCTGAAGACGCGCGCTTCAGCAATGTTTGCAAAGATTGTTATTCATCTGAATTCATTGGCTAATCAGGATATTTCTTTTAAATGTTCATTGTTCTTTCTTATTATATTTCAGTTGTTGTTGTTTCTCGCCCCATGGACTATTGTTCATTATAATACTGTTTGTTAACGTAAAACTCAAACTGTCGTCCAGCGAAGGGAAGACAGTCATAACTGTGAAGATGTCCGAGAAAATTTTGAAATGCCCGTGGCTTTTTCTTCTATGGCTAATGACAATTTTCAACCCATCGTCATGCCAGTTTCAAGGTGAGTATTAAAGGGCATCAAGCGTGGGGATGCTACATAGCGGGTCGCCATTTTGAACTGGGTTAGTTTGCGCGCACCGCATGACACTGAGCTAACGTGCATTACGCACCGTGCGCAACGCGTATGCAAGATGGCGCCGCGCATCTCATTTGACGAATCTGAACTACCTTTAATATATATTTCCCATTATATACAATTTTAGAATGATAACGTGAAGTTGTATGTAGTTTGAACCAAATAGTTTAAACATTATCCCTTTAACATTTTCATATATTATTAGTTCATATATTGTAGTTAGACGATGTCGGTATTTGTGTTTGGTTTTCATTAAAGTCCGATTTGTTATAACAACGTGAAATTTGATGTCCATAGTTGAACTAAAGCATATACAGTGAAGAGAATGCAAAGTTGTATTGTTATTACTTTGAATACACTTCTATCCATGGAGTATATCATCTAACCAACTGAAAAGTAGCACAATTATCGATTCATTTTTTAATGAAGGGAAATGGTTTAAAAAAGGACGAATTGATGATATAAATAGTTTAAAGTAAAATAGTGAGTAATATAAATGATGCAATGATGAGTAAGTTACAGTGAGTAATTTATATGATGAGCAAGTTAAAGTAAGTAATATATATGATGCAATGGCAACAAATTAATTTGATGTATATTGGTAAGCATGATACAAGTAATACAATATATCAAATTAAAGGGATAGTTCAGTTTTGGCAAAATAATTTTGTTGTGAGATAATGAAAAACCGAGTGTCAAATTTGAAAGAACATACAACTTTAATGACAGAATAAACTTTATTTGTCTGATCAAAATCAGTTCAGTAATGGCTGAAATATCAATAAAAAATAACCATTTGTAATAATTGTGGGGCCCCACAACTATTCGATAATTTTGAACCAGCCGTTAAAAAATGTATAAAATGCTTCCTCTTTTCCAAAATTTACAAAAGAGGTTTTAAATAGTTGTTGATTACCTCTCTATCTAATCTTTTTTTCATCAAAACATCACATGCACAATATTTTATTATAAATGGTCGAAACTGATGGGTTTTTAGAGAGCGCCTTCTTGAGTTTTAACGGCTGTTTTTTTTAATGATAACAGGCTTTTACTTAGTCATTTGTAATTTTGTATTCCTTTCGAGCATGGTGGAGTTATAAATATTAGTTTGTAATGTTATGGCGCAGGTTTTGGTTACTAAAATTCAGTTTGACCAAAACTGTACTCTCTTTACCAAAACTCAACTATCCCTTTAAACTAAAATGATGTTATTTGATATCAATACGCATATATTTTAATTTCCCCCAAAATTGTCTTGCAGAACACTATTTCCTCGGCGATGCTGATAGCATCACCCTGACGAGAAGTGATTTGGAGAACGCTTATCAGGCTGGGGATTATTATCCTCATTGGACCTTCAACACATCCGAGGACAGACAAATAAGATTCGATTTCATTGCATTTCATTCTCACCGTGTAATAGACATTGGAGATGGTCTTTCTCCAGGAGAAAACACACGCTTGGTTCGGTTCGTATATAATGATGGTCATGATGATAATTATCAACCAAGTGATGTATTCTCCATATCGAATGCTGCTTGGTTACAGGCCGATGCCACCGCAAATACTCTAAAACATGGTCTCTGTATGGTGAGAAGCTTCTGCTATATTTCATCCTTATATGTACATGGATAATATAAACTCTTATTGCAATCTTACATGTTCCATTGTTGTACTATTTTCTTCTAATTATGTAGTTGAAATTCAAATTATACTAAAATGTTTAATACAATAATGGGCGCATGATTTAAGCCGAATATTGAAAGAACACGGTATGCGTGGGATCCCCGTTAATACTCTAAAACATGGTCTCTGTAAGATGAGCAGCTTCTACTATATTTCATCCTTATATGAACATGGACAATATAAACTCTTATTGCAATCTCACATGTTCCATTCTTGTACTAGTTTCTTCTAATCATGTAGTTGGAAAATTCAATTATACACAATTGTTTAATACAATAATGGGCGCATGATTTAAGCCGAATATTGAAAGAACACGGTGGATTGGGCTTCCCCGTGAATTAGTGAATACATGGTCATCAATATTCATAAACAATCATTGGCGCTCTGAGTACCTCTAGTGAATTGTATAGCAACATTTCAGGAATAGAACAGCCGTTGCTTTTGCTACCGCAGAGTAGGATGATTCATTATGTATAACTTAACATTGTGCAATATTTGTGATGTGTTCTGTTCGTTCTTACGTGGAACAGATAATAGATGGCAAGCGGTATACAATATATACCGTCGATCCACTAGTATTAGGCACCGGTAGAGTATCAATTTCGTCTAACATTGCCATGAAATTAAAGTTGGAAATAAACCTGATGTTTAAATGAAATTTAATCACGACATTTGCATCGTTAATGTATTAACCAATTATACATGTACTGCAATGAATTGCCTCTATCTGCATTCATGTAGAATACTAGTGGGACCGAATATTGGCAATGTTACGGGTCACATTCGCAGTCAATATCACATCAACTTCCGTGGCAGGTTTGTAATAATACAAAAATAAGTTTAAATTTACCCTTTAACAAAGCATACCAAAATCACTAAATTTATGTCTGCTCTATTATGTTTCTATGTCCAAATATAATTATTGAATACTTTATTACTTTCAACTTGCAGTTGACGTATATTGTAAAATATGATGTATATTGTTTGTTTATGAAGACAAATTAACACAACACGATTGTGTTAAGATGAAAATATTGGGATTGTAACTTTGATTTGTTTAGTTCCTTTCTATTCTGACTGTCTACATACGTTATACAGCAATAACCTTATTATTGCTTATTCTGGGTCAATTTGGGATTAATGTCAAGATGCCTACTCTTGTTGTAATATAGGAAAATACCCTTCCTTAATTTAATTACAGTTAAACTGTTGGAGGAGGACGTGGATTTTCGTATTAAAACGCCAACTACCCAAATAACTACCCAAACAACGCCTTCCAATTATGGGATGTGCGAGTTCCAGAAGGTTTCTCTGTAATGGTCGATGTAGAGCGCTTCGACACAGAGAGGACCCATGACTTTCTCTTCTTTGGCATGTTTGGGGACGATGTAGAAGATTTCTCCAACGGGGGTAACTTCTGTAACAACTGGAAAAGATTCAGCGGTGATTACGATCCACATACCTTGGAAGCTGAGCTTACTCTGAAGGCGTCGTCAATGAAGATCATTTTCAGCAGTAATGGTTTCACACGGAAATCAGGGTTTTCCATACGGATGCGTGCTTTCAGGCCTCAGAATAGGTCTAGCTCTTCGAACACGACTTGTAAGTATCACTTCCAACATAATACATAGTTAGATGGGAAACCATAGCTTGAATATTGTTTACGAATGTTTCACCTTATCTAATTATCACTATGATAATATGGTATTACAATAAAATCAATCAATCATATGTTTTCTGTTGGAGTCGTTACTGTTTTGGCTTGTTAGTTATCGCGGATACTTATATATAATAGTGGATGCAGTTAAGCCCTCAAATCTCTTTGGAAAATTGTATGTTTGGCATCTAGATATTAAGAAAGGAATTGTACACAATTAACCGGCCAAAAGGATGTATCCCATACATCAGGTTCATAACACGTGCCTTTACATCGAAACATTCCCTGCACCTTTTTAAAATTTTGTTTAGATTATTTCCCGGTTCCTGAGAAATCCAGTCTCGTTATCTCTACCCAAATTGATGAGTCCATGAATTCAACGATAAACATTGCCACAACAACCAAAGAATGGACATCGTTAAATTTCAACACGTCGTCCAATCACAGAGTCACCATCTCCTTCGAACACCTTTGCATCAAAGGCGACAGCGAGATCGTGGAGATCGGCGATGGATCCAACGTCGATGAAGATACCAAACTGGCGAGATTTAGCGGGAGTACCCTTCCCAGTGACGTAATCACTGTTAGCAATGCTGCCTGGGTCAGGATTCACTTCCCAAATAGGGAAAGAATTCTGCGTTTTCGGATGATTGTAACTTCAGTAAACTTTTCAGGTAGGATTTTCCTTCTCTCAACATTAATTAATGTTGTTTACAATCATTATACTTTATCAGAAATGTGGCGTAACTGAAATTTCTAAAAATGTTATGATTGTGTGGACTGTGTATCAATATCCGCGTTTCATTGAATGTAATCATGGAAAATAATATCTGATCACGAAACTTCATTTCAACATATAGTCCAGTCAATATAGGGTCTTGACCTCGGCAAAATTGCAACATGGGAATATAGTTCGGAATTCTGTTCAGGAAACTCCCCTGAACAACATGATAAAAGTCCTAATAAATCGAAGCTGGGGAAAGTGGTTTAATTTGCATTATAAAGATAATTAGCTAATTTGCATATTTCTGAAATGTGGTCAGGGGTCATTTTCTATCTAGAAATAGTACAATATTGATAAAAACGATTGTTCTAGGGTAATTTGGGGCAAGAAATCCATTTACGGTACTCATATGCATGTGCCGTATGGGCAACAACTAAAAGCCAAGATGGCTGCCCCTAATTTGCATATTTATGAATATTATTGATTGTCAGCGGGTTCAGCCTCTATTATGCAATAATTACAGATTATTATTTTTCATTCATGTTCTAAATATGTAGTAAAGATATTTCAGATTGGTTGCCACTTTGGCAACCTCTAGCAATGCATATAATTTGCATAATTAGGTTATTTACCTAATTTGCATATTCCCCCAAATTGAGTATATTGAGAACCCCGAAGGTAGAAATTACAAGTTATACCACTCTCCAAGGTTTTGGGGGGCAACAAGTCCATTTTTGATACTTATTTCCATATATCACCATGGCAACCTTCTTAAAATCCAAGAGGGCTGCTCTCCAAATTACACATGTAATGATACACGACTTCATTGTTTTGGTTATATTAGAACGATATTATAATTTTTGGACTCTCAATTATTGGAATTATCAACTAGAATACTTAAATTGTAATGTAGTTGGTTGCTAACAGTACAAAAATGATACTCTTATAAAATAAATGCCGTTAAAGTGACAAATAGTATGATCTCCCTTAGAGGGATAGCCCCTCTTTTGCAAGCCAAATTTCAAAAGTTGCGAGATAATTGTCTTATATGAAAGAAAATGTCATTTAATAGCATGCCTGACAAAATTGGGGCTTGAAATCTCTTTTTCGTGGAGTTATAGAGCTAAAACTAATAAACCATCGTCCTACGGTTAATTGTGAACTATACATATATTCACCCAGTGAGGAAACCTCGCTTAAATGTCGGCTTTACAATACCTTTACAAGAATAAGTACCATATTATTGTAATATTATGCTAAATCAGTTAAACTCTTTTCTTGACCAATATATAGTTTGATGGAGAGACGCATTCGTTTTTCATCCGTAGAATCCAAATTACAGGGCTGTTCGATCTGGTTTTGTGTGTGTGTGTGTGTGTGTGTGTTACATTCATCCCCAACCGTCAACTAGAAACTGTTCAGACGTTTTGTAAAAGACCCTTTAAAATGCCTAAGGTGGCCATCTAGAATGTAGTATGTGGTTTGCCAAGGTGATACGTCGAATTTGGTATCAAAAATGGACTTGCTGCCCCCCAAAACCTTGGAAAAGTGATATTTCTCGTCTGTTTTACCTTCTGGGTTTACAATATCCACAATTTTACCTGATTTCTGGGAATATGCAAATTATGTAAATAATATAATTATGCTAATTTTATGCTTTGCTAGAGGTTGCCAATGCAGCAAACCTAGCTGAAGTATCTTTAATGCACATTTAGAACATGATTAAAGAAAAAGACCCCGTAATTATTGCTTATTAGAGGCTGTAGCCACTGAAAATCGATAATATTCATACTTATGCAAATTAGGGGCAGCCATCTTGAATTTCCGGGTTTGCCCATAAGGCACTTGTAAACGAGCACCGTAAATGTATTGCTTGCCCCAAAATACCTTAGAAAATGTGTTTTAATTACCAGTGTGCTATTCCTAGATAGAAAATGACCCCTGACCTTATTTTACAATTATGCAAATTAGTTAACTATCTTTATTATGCAATTTAACCACATTCCCCAGCTTCGATTTCTTAGGACTTGTTTAATGTTGTTCAGGGGAGTTTCCTGAACGGAATTTCGAAGAAAAACCCCATGTTGCAATTTTGCCGAGATATACCCCCTAGTATTTGCTAGATTGACTGGACTGATAATTATGATGTGCTTTGAAGACAGACTAAGATTGAAACATTTAATATCTTGCTGTATACAGAAGAGGTGCTATCTCTAGAACGTCAGGTGTACAAACATTCTCCCAGCTTTCCTGACAACTATCCCAACAATGCCTACAACATTTGGTTTCTTCGAGCCCCTAAAACTCTCGTCATCAGGATTGAGTTCTTCCGATTTAGCACGGAGTTTGGAGCAGATGTTCTCCATATCGGGGAAGATGTTGATACATTCGCACGAAATTCACCACGATGGAAGCATCTAAGCGGTTACTATGGCAACGGGCAGGCATCTTGGGATTTCATATCAACCAGCTCATCTCTCACAGCGATCTTCACGAGCGATGGCCAAGGCGCTGCATCCGGGTACTTGATCGGCCTCATGGCAGGTAAGCAGTGGCATGGCTAGGTCCCATCTGTTTTGATTAATAAATGTACTTTAGAATATGCATAAGCCGTGATTAGTATTGCCTCACGCTACCCCATTATAGGAAATGTTTACCTTATTTCGCCACTTTTGGGGTTTCAATTAATCGTTGCGGCTATTGAGAACCCTTAATATTATACCAACAAATGTGAACAAATAAATTAGTAAACAAAGCTTAATATTTTAGATGTTGAATTTTGACTTATAACCAAGCATTAACCTGTCAACAATCCATGCATTTTATTGATCGTTATAGTGTAGCTTATTCTGATTTTGACATGTTTCCATTGTAGTGAATGTCAGAACAATGTCTGGACCAGACTCCGATGCTTCGTCTCTGGCAACTTTTCCATCCTCAAACCAAGTCATTTCCATGTCATCTGTTATAGAACCTGCAGGTAGGAATTATGGCTGAAATCGTTGACAGGACTAACCCCCTATGTGCCAAATTTAATTGCAAGAATCCACATAACAATTTCTTTAGACAAGTTTGCATCAATAACACATTGCCTCATTCGTGTACAATGAATGTAAGCTTGGTTAAAAGTAAAGAGTCCTTTTCAAGTTACTCAACACTTGTACATGTATATTGAATGATTTAGGAACAAATCCACAGATCTGATTCTATGAGTATTGATACTTAACACGACCGTGACTTTGTAATCTACCATGGTGAAGCTATATGGTTATCCATATTGTATGCAATAACAATGGACATTAATTACCTCATGCTATTCATAGGGAGACCAGTAACAAGATCAATGATTAAACAGTTACACCAAGGAGGTTCAAACACGAGGAGATCTATCTCCAGTTAATTTATTCAAGCACATGTTAGTATCAATGAATGAACAAAAAGAGTATAAGGAATCTCACTGATTTGATCACGATCTGTGATGCCGCCTCAAAATCACTATAATGCGGTAATACCCCCGTCAGACTATGCTACGCTCTCGCGCCGACCTCGCGCCGCTCCTAATCCCCATTCATAAAATTGGAAGCGTGGGGAGGACGTGGGGAGAGCGTGTTGAGGTCGTGTGGAGAGCGGCGTTCATTGTTCGCTATTGTTTATACCCCCGTCAAACTATGCTACGCTCTCGCGCCGACCTCGCGCCGCTCCTAATCCCCATTCATAAAATTGGAAGCGTGGGGAGGACGTGGGGAGAGCGTGTTGAGGTCGTGTGGAGAGCGGCGTTCATTGTTCGCTATTGTTTAGATCGTACACTTTTCTCGGCCGCTCTGGCGCCGCTCCCACGGCGACCAAGTTAAATTAGCAAATTGGCAACGCAGTGGGCAATGAATGGGAAGATTATCTCACATGCGTCAATAGATATCCTTCCATGAATAGCTCGATGGACAAAAGAGCAGGACGTAGCTAGCTCGGCGTTCGCTTTGGACATGTTCAAAAACGAACTTGGGGCTTCGGCGCTCTACTCTTTGTTCAGGGGCTATTGTATGTCCATGCATGGGAGGATATCTTTTCACACAAGTGTCATAATCTTCTCATTCATTCCCAAGTTGAACAAAAGACATTCTTGCAGATCTATTCCAGCACTTCTGCTAGTGGACGCTATAGATTGCGAAGTTTGACACGTTTCAACTATAGGTAAAATGATATCACAATTTAAAATGGCATGTCCGGGCAAAAATAATGTACATTTGGGGGAAACTCAATTTCTGGCTAAAACGTGGCATGGCGGCATACAAATTATATGAGGCTCCAATGAATGGGGACATACGCACACCCTACGTATGCATTATGAACACATGTTTCCCGCAAATATATGATTGTTTTGTCCAAAATCTCGGCGACACGTTCCCAACGTCCCCCCCCCCCCTCCACCCCACCTCTTAAAACAGATCTACGCCAAGAGCATGCGTAGTGAAACGCACTGAGGGTGTTCAACTACATTCGTACATGGTATTGGATCGCACAGAGCGTGTGGAGGTCGTGTGGAGAGCGTAGAGCAAATTACCTCGTCTCATTGTTATGAGCTATTGTTAAAGATACACCGAGCGTGCACAGTGAATAGCTCAGAAAGCGTGGCCAAAGCGTACGCAGAGCGTGTTCAGGTCGTGGCAAGAGCGGGAACGAGCTACCATTGTGTCACTAATCGCTCGATTTGTCGGCGTTTCCCCTGCGCTTTGAAAAAAATGTTTTTTTTTTTTATAAGTACGAGAACGCAGACAGAGCGTGGCTATAGTGTGACGGCACAGTTAGATCGTACACTTTTCTCGGCCACTCTGGCGACGCTCCCGCGGCGACCAAGTTAAATTAGCAAATTGGCAACGCAGTGGGCAATGAATGGGAAGATTATATCACATGCGTCAATAGATATCCTTCCATGAATAGCTCGATGAACAAAAGAGCAGGACGTAGCTAGCTCGGCGTTCGCTTTGGACATGTTCAAAAACGAACTTGGGGCTTCGGCGCTCTACTCTTTGTTCAGGGGCTATTGTATGTCCATGCATGGGAGGATATCTTTTCACACAAGTGTCATAATCTTCTCATTCATTCCCAAGTTGAACAAAAGACATTCTTGCAGATCTATTCCAGCACTTCTGCTAGTGGACGCTATAGATTGCGATGTTTGACACGTTTCAACTATAGGTAAAATGATATCACAATTTAAAATGGCATGTCCGGGCAAAAATAATGTACATTTGGGGGAAACTCAATTTCTGGCTAAAACGTGGCATGGCGGCATACAAATTATATGAGGCTCCAATGAATGGGGACATACGCACACCCTACGTATGCATTATGAACACATATTTCCCGCAAATATATGATTGTTTTGTCCAAAATCTCGGCGACACGTTCCCAACGTCCCCCCCCCCCCCAAAAAAAAAAAAACGGTCGCAAAACAACGATGTTCATACACTGTTTAGAAAACTAACATTATTAATATCTCCGACCCAACCACCTCGGTCCTCGACACCCGCCAACACAACCAGTTGTCTCGGTCTCAATTTGGTGTGGGGAATAGCGTGCATTCCCTCCACCCCACCTCTTAAAACAGATCTACGCCAAGAGCATGCGTAGTGAAACGCACTGAGGGTGTTCAACTACATTCGTACATGGTATTGGATCGCACAGAGCGTGTGGAGGTCGTGTGGAGAGCGTAGAGCAAATGACCTCGTCTCATTGTTATGAGCTATTGTTAAAGATACACCGAGCGTGCACAGTGAATAGCTCGGAAAGCGTGGCCAAAGCGTACGCAGAGCGTGTTCAGGTCGTGGCAAGAGCGGGAACGAGCTACCATTGTGTCACTAATCGCTCGATTCCCCTGCGCTTTCCCCTGCGCTTTGAAAAAAATGTGGGTTTTTTTTATAAGTACGAGAACGCAGACAGAGCGTGGCTATAGTGTGACGGCACAGTAAGAGAGTGATCGATTTACACAAATATTACTCTAGAAAGGACATGTTATGTTTTTAAATTGAAATTATTATGAGGTATTAGGATAGTATGGATGAAGATTATTATAGCTTCCCATGCATAAACATGGTCAAATATTGGAGATACAAGGCAATAATCTTCGAATACAACTCCTTATAAAATCCTGATTTCTCATATTCCGCAAAAATCCTCAAGTCAAGTTTATGTTATTCGTAAAAACAATTAGTTGTTCTTCCTTGTAACTTATATCTTATAAGCGGCCGATTGCGGCCATAGCAGAAATTTTATTTTTTGTGCATGGATAAAATCATTCCCTTTGCTTGTCCCAATATGCAATGTATACACCACGTTATAGCCGGGATTATGGGTCATCAGCGAAAACTGGGAAAAACTTACATTTAGACGTATATTGTCATTGCTTGACATTGCAGGAGTTCAGAAATGCGCCTCATTAAGCCTAAATGCATCTGTGGATGTACGCATAGCTCGGTGGCGGCATCATAGTTCGAACAATAGGGTCTAGGTTTGAAGTTTCTCCTCGTGTTTGAACCTCCTTGGTTAAACAAGTTGTAACAAACTTGAAATGGTGAACGTATTACATGACTTATATTCTCTTTAGTTTCTGCTAGTATGCAAAAAGGCACGCGAGCGTATCAACAGTAACCGTAGTCCAATCTTTTCGCCTTTCCACTTTATTAGCATATTGTATCATTTGCCCTCTAAACGAGCATCCCAGTTCCACAGAACATACCCCTTTATTGAAGCCTTTGTTTGCATTTGAATTGCATTTTTAGCAAGGACCACCGTCATAACCGTTGGACAACTCATCCTAATTGTCGCGCTCTCCGTGACAGCTTTAATTCTTCTGGTGATCTTCATCCGATGGCTGCATCTGAAGCGGCGAAGATATCTACAACACTTTGAACAGAAGGTGGTTAACTATGGTTCATTGATATAATTCGAACATGCAACATTTAATTTATTTATATAACAAAATACATATTTAAAAAATATGATGCAAAATACTACTAGCAGCATTTTCTTCAGAGGCTAAAATGACGGTGGTACATAATACATATAGAGAACATAATACTTTATAGACTATATAATTATACTAAAAAAATATATAACAAATGGTATGTCAAACCAAAACGCGATAATTTAATCTATTCAGTAGATAATACCATTTTTTCTAATTCTATTCTACCTACATGTGCCCCTTAGCTATAATATTACTTGGCCAAAATACTCAACAATAGTCTTTATACTTGCAGCGCTAAATGACATATTGCCATAATGGGCTTGTTTTATTGCAGGACTATTGCGAAGTAACGAGATCACTACCAGATCGCCCATTGGCATCCGGAGAAGGTGCTGACTTGCGTCCGTTAAGAGAGGGTCTCCAGAGTACTCCACTTGATAACGACAGCGATCCAGATTTAACCTATTACGCAAAATCGAACTGTAACATCTATGAAGCTATTCCTGATTTCGACAGACTACCAGAGATGTCTTGGAAGGGTGAATCGACGAGCATTAAGTCTTGTAACACGGTCAATTTATCCACATTCGGAAAAGAAACAAATGTACAGTATGGTTATGCACCAGTCCCCGATCCTCTTGCCGTTCAAATGCAAGGACAAGTTCCTGATGAAAAGAACACAAATCACCTAGATGACAACATACAAGACACGATCAAGACCCTGTCTGGAAGGATGTCTCTGACAATGGCAGATTCAACAAGTCTAGCGTCAAATCCTCAAAACCCAGTTGCCGATTTTATGTCGGTCAGAGTCTTTGACGAAGAGGGATACCTCGTTCCATTAACGGAAGAAACAAAGCTTGTGAACATGATTCAGAAGTCTTCTAAGGCATCCATGAACCTTGTCCTCCGCAAGACACTCGACGGAAGCAGTCACCGCCCGGATGAACTGAACGACCCGGCACACCATGGATACGAAGCTCCAGATGAAATGAAGATTACAAAAACGAAGCCCTGTTCCTTCAAATCTAATACGGTCATACATGAATGTTCTGACGATATTGCCTGTGATTCGCTTCAGCATACATATTTTGGATGCGAGACAAATGATTCTCTTCCCATATCCCGACCTTCTACCATACATAGTCGTGACAGGAATACAAGAAGCCGGATCATCGATACTTGCGAAGATAGCTCTACTGTTATGGTGTCATCATCTGTATTAGATGATGAATCATCATTATCTGGTTCCATTGAGTCATCCGATGAAGTTCTGTTCGCACCTGAACCTCTCCAGCATACATACTTTACCACCGCAGATCCACCAGCCAAACCTCTGAAGGATGGTATAACTGGCAAGCCCAGTTTTGTTGGAAGTGGAGTCGACGAAGAAGGCTACCTTGTGCCGAGGGTAGAAAAATATATCAGAGCGAAGGCTCACGCTTCTTCATCGGTAGCCAGCGATGGAGGAGTATCAGATTCCCATGGTCTTTGTCACACCTACCATGACATGCGAGAACAATCACCAAACAACTATCCAGATGGTCAACACGTCAGTAGCACCAAAACCAACTCCTCCACCTTTGACTTGCACGATGGCGGCTTGATTGAGTCTCAAGGGCTTCAGCATACCTATCATGATATGCGAGAAGAAACACCCCAACATCCTCACGGTCAAGGTATATGTAGCACCAAATTCAAATCCTCCGCCGTTGACTTGCACGATGGCGGCATGAGTGAGTCTCAAGGGCTTCAGCACACTTATCATGATATGCGAGAACAAACATCTCAACATCACCAACACGATCAAGGCATACGTCATGATGACGATGACTCTGATATGCAAGGTCTTCAGCATACATATCTTGATTTCCAAGATAAACCATCTTAAAGAAGTTCTTGTTGGTAGCAAATCCCAAAGAAACATAACTCTTCTCACGGAAAGGTAATGAATTGAATGTTTCCCAATGCCTCGCAGGATAACTATCTCCATATTCGGGAAAGAATCTTCCCAAGTCGTAGGACTTTCTGAGAGTAGGACAGACTCATCTTATAATCACATACTGATCATGATTAAAGATCATGTGATATTAGAATAGAGATTACAGTAATGTAAAGCTTTCCACATATGCTTACATCCAGCAATTCTTCGCATTTGTTCTTAAAATTGAATTTACACAACAAAATATAAACACTGTATGTAGTAGTTATGTATATTCACATGACTTATGTAGTAACGTAAATTACAACTGTAAGCTAAAAAAACCAAAAAACAATTAAAAACAATAATTAAATCATTCAGCACCAATAGTTCAATATATTACGGAGTCATACATGTGAGTAATAATACATTAAGTCGAGGATACACGTATAGCTATAGATAATGCTAACTGTCAAGTTATGAACAATTACTTTTTTGCTTATAATAAAGTTTCATTATCATGGTACGATTCACTATGATTGCAATTTTGATACAAAATTATATGATTTCACTAGAAAATGGATACAAATCAGTAACATTGAACTTTGATATGGCATTATACATTTTGGTAAGAAATGTTTTTATCCAAACTGATTCTAAAATGTTTTCCTGGTATAGATATTGAACTATTTTTCTTGAAATGCATTTGACTTGTTGGGTAATGCTTTGTAAAAAAAAGTATATGTAAATCAGAACTTAGAAGAAAATGTACATGGATTTACCACAATGTTATATTGTAAAGATACATCGCTTTGAGAACTGAGAAGTTTTGATTCATCTAGCTGATGCTGATGATTAGATTAATTTCATATGTGCTGGAAGCTCTAAAAATAATTAAACCCATTTACTAAATTTGGATTAACGATTTGTGCTCAATTTAATCCATGAAGAAAAATAACCTATGGTTAAGTTATATGGCAATATTTACTGATAAGATTACAAAAATGGATCGTAGGCAACGTTCCTTTGGTAGAGGGGGGGGGGGGGGGGAGTGGGGAGGAGAGGGGGCAGACCCCCTATTGTTCCCTTTGTCAGAAATGTTGGCGTGCTCTTTGATCCCGTTTGTTATAATTGCTTATGTAAAGTGTTTTTTTTAATGTAAAGTGTTAAGAGTATTTAATGCATATAATATATAATCATCGCATATTGCAATGTCATAATGTTCACCAACCGCACTGTTCTTGTTTAGTCTCCCGTTTGATATAGATTATATTTGATTCTTTTGATCTACTTGGTTCATTAATGTTTTATTGGAAACTAGTTTCGGTGAAGGAGGATTTTAAGTACTCTCCTTATCTCTTGTTCTGCAAACTTGTTATCTTCACCTTTAGAATAATTGTAATGATGTGGTCAAACAATGTTCTAGTTTCGCTTAATCCTTGGGTCGAATTGACATTGTTATATGACGATAAACAAAATTGAAACATGAGATAAGTGTGATTTACGACTGACCACTTGAAACTATGTTTTGGAGAGGAATATAAATTACATTATAATTATGGTATCACTCAAAAGTTGTTTTACACTTTTTATTTGTTAATTTATAAACCTCAAACTAAAAAACTAAACCAAATAAAACAAACCATCATCCGTTGTTCAATTGGACAATACCGATATCCCGATTCAAACAATTATCAACAACGGGTGTGTCAGAAATGTATTCTTTAATCCGAAAGTATGTGTTTGTGTGTGTGTTGTGTTGTGTTGCGTTGTGTGTGTGTGTGTGTGTGTGTGTGTGTGTGTGTGTGTGTGTGTGTGTGTGTTTGTTTTGGGGAAGGGGTGTTTGGGCGATGGGGCATTACAGACCTTGAGTGTTTGAATTTAAAAAAAGTAGGAGCAAAACTCGGTTCATTTTTTAGGGTTAAGCTTTACATACTGTACATACACCAGCTTATTTTCATGCAACCGTATGTTGGGTAGGATATCAATTGGGCTATTAATGACCGAAGCTCCCCCATATTTCAAGAAAAAAAGGTCCGTACGCCAATGCCTGAATTTAATCCTTCTCTTCACATTTACGTTAGTGGACGTAGTTGAACGTAGTGGAGGATAACGTAGTTGAACGTAGTTATAGGTAGTTGAACGTACCGGCATCCGTACCGTACCGTAGTTGTCCGTGATGCTAACTTGGTAGTAACTCAGGGGAACCGTGATCTTCGATTTAATTTTTGTTCAAAAGAGCGGTATGTTAGAGGCATCCGTGATGCTAACTTACTAAACCGAAGTCTGTCTAACGTGCTCTAACGTGCACAAAACCAGTATCAGCACTCTTCTTAGATGTCTTAGAGCTCCTTGGTCCAGGCACGTTTCAGCAAAAAAAATTTACAAATTTCACAGACTGGCTCTGTTTGAAAAACAAGCGCACAATGGCCGTACCACACCGCCGGCTGGCTGTAATACTCGTGCGGCTTTTTATTTACCGTAGTTGTACGTTCTTTATCGTAGTCCAGCGTAGTGGCTACCGTAGTAGACCGTACTCGAGCGTAGTCAGACGTACCTAGTTTAACGTACTAACAACACGTCTGACCCACGGTAAGTTACCCTACGGATCACTACGTCCATTACCGTAAATGTGACGGGCCCCTTAACGTACTTACACCACGTCTGACCCACGGTAAGTTACCCTGCGGATCACTAAGTCCACTAACGTAAATTCTCCTTTTAAACCTAGTTTAACGTACTAACAACACGTCTGACCCACGGTTAGTTACCCTACGGATCACTACGTCTATTACCGTAAATGTGACCGGCCCTTAACGTACTTACACCACGTCTGACCCACGGTAAGTTACCCTGCGGATCACTACGTCCACTAACGTAAATGTGACAGGCCCTTTAAATGAATCGAGATGTATGTCCACACAGCAGATTGCTGGCCCCGAGTTTTGGGTTAACATGTTAAGGGCCGGTCATACTTGCGGTAATGGACGTAGTGATCCGTAGGGTAATTTAATGTGGGTCAAACGTGGTGTAAGTACGTTAAACTAGTTTAAACTAGGTTAAACTACGTGGAACTACGTTAAGGTACGGTGGTTGGCCACGGAAGGGTACGGATAAGTACGTTTAAGTACATTCAACTACGCTAGACTACGCTAATGTGGGTACAGCTTTCTCACGGACAGGTACGGAGTGGTACGTCTGACTACGCTTGAGTACGAGAGACTGCGGTAGCCACTACGCGGGACTACGCTAAAGAACGTCAAACTACGGTAAATAGCAACCCCGCACGGAGTATAACAGCCAACCGGCGGTGTGGTACGGCCATTGCGCTTGTTTTTCAAACATAGCAGGTCTGTGAAATTTGTCTTATTTTTTTAAATTAAACATGTCTGGATCAAGACTTTCGATGCTGGTGTTGTGCACGGTAGAGTACGTTAGAGTACGCTAGAGTACATTTAAGTACGTAACGAAGTACGTTAGACTACGCTAGACTTCGTTAAACTACGTTAGACTACGTTAAACTTCGGTTTAGTAAATATTACTACGGATGCCTCTAACATACCGCTCTTTTGAACATGTTCAAAAATTAAATCGAAGATCACGGCTCCCCCGAGTTAATACCAAGTTAGCATCACAGACAACTACGATACGATACGGATGCTAGTACTTTCAACTACCTTCAACTTCGTTAGCCACCACTACGTTCAACTACGTCCACTACCGCAAGTATGACCGGCCCTTTACATGGGACCAATACAAACATTAATCCTTGGCTTGTTGATATGAGCAATCAATCACAGCTATACAGAATATCATTTTTTCCAAGAATACATCCAGTATGTTGCGCTTGTGCGATGTATGGATATCACTTTGAACATTGGGATTTGATACAGATTGCATGGGATTTCATGAGATTTCATGATTTTTCATTGGTTGATTCACGATTGCGTATAAACCACAATGCAGGCAGTCTCCTATATGATCTAGCTAGCGTTTCATACAGGGCACCGTGTTAAGCAGCTTTAAAACGACTGGCATGGAAAGCGTATACAAATTACAATCTATCAGCGGAGCCGCCAAGTCACTCGTTCGTGTTTTGTTTGATTGATGCAGTTTGTTGACAATAGGAAAACAGAAATGGAAAACAGAAAGGGCAGAAACCCATATACACATGGTTGTTACCCTTTATAAAGTACACTTTTAAATAAATAAACATTAAACATTATAAAACAGTGTCTACATGTATGCAATATAGTTTATTATTACACATACAGGCTAGTTTTCCAATTCAATAAATCATGTATTTTGTTTCCGTCTCGGGTTTGTCAGTCATAGCGTAATTTTGTTTTAGCGTTCATTATTGTTATGATATTACCATCGTAACGTGTATTATGTAGCTCTACAAAATGTATTTGCGAGTGCAATATCAGACGATATTACCCCTCCATGGAGCTCAATGTTCAATGTTCAATGTTCAATGTTTTATTTCTCATGTCACCCTGTCGTAGGGTATTGAAGAAAATCACATTTAGCACAATATAACAAATATATACACATATATATACACATATTCAAAACATATATCACAAAATATAAGAAAACTAACATGTAACATAAAACAAACAGGAAGTAAGTTAATTGCAAATTTAAAATCGAACAAAAATATAAACTTTCGAAAATGTGAAGATCATTGAGATGATAAACTCGGTCTTGTCAAATTTAATTTTCCTATACCTTTACTAAAAGGTGATATTACTTTAAGAGTGAAACCGCTATGCAATGATGACCAAATAAATGAACAGTGATACTGAGAAGTTAGCAGGAAACTATTAATAATAATCTAAAGTAAGTTTGTAAAAATGAACTATTCCAGAATCAATATAGTAATATACCTAACTTTCATAATTATGGGGGCTAAATAATCATTATAATATGGTGTGAAGACGATATTTAGCAAACAAAGACAAAACAATAAAACGCAATCGCAATATTTATAATAATAATAAAGAAGTAAAAGAAAGAAAACAAGGTCAATCGCAAGCTATGAATTGACCAAGGAAATGTTACTATCAAGAGAATGCACAACATATTATATTGAAATATCAATGCAGTAGAGAAGAAGAAAAAAAGAAAGAAAAAAAACAAGAGCAAAAACTATTTACATACAACAAAGGTACTTGTTCAGATCATGCAGTAAACGTGTGCATCAACATATTATAAATGACTATAATACTTTCCAAGTTACCACTATTCGTCAATTTGAAGGATAATCATACATACTACAAATCAGCGTTGTGGCTGCAGACTTTAACTATTTCTTATAGAGTGCCATTATGATACAACACAATTATGATATCAACACAAGCTGATATTCAATCCAGCGCGGAAGTGCGCAAATTCATACGCGCGTTTATTAATGACGCATGAATGGCTTTGCGCGTATCTAATTGTGACGTATGAATACGTTTACGCACCTGTGCTACAGTACGCGCAAATGGCCCTTCATGGGTTGAAAATGTTTAATCAGTAATTTGAGATTCAATGCATTATTGGTCTTCTTCACTGAACAAGACGGAGTAAGATGCATGTTTTTGTTTATTTATGTTTTGCTCTGGATAGTATGTATAATAATACTAATATTGACTGGCTTGTTCTTTCGTGATATATCAGAAATATTGCATTCGCTAGGATCATATTGCACACGTCTTCGACTCGTGCAATATGATCCTAGCGAATGCAATATTTCTGATATACCACTCAAGGCCAGTCAATATTATATAAACACTATTTTTAACTGTATAATTAAAATCTAATCGGTCGTTCTTAATATCGCAAAGGAGGGGCCTTGGCTCAAGGCTATAGGTTCGAATGTGGCTTTTAGGCCTGAAAGCGTTACTTATGCATCAACAACAAAAACAAAAACCAAAAGAGAGAAGAAAATAAATGGGAAGAAATTGTAATAATATTTAGTTATTGGCGAAAATATTCATATTGAATGAACCACAAATAAACAATAAACAACAACAACATTTTATGGATGGATCCGACCGACATGATCATGTGAACGCAGCGGCCTAGCTAATTAGCTGTACAAAGGGTACAATGACATCCTCTATGTAATTTGCATCCATGAACATTTTCTCCCATCGCCCCGTCGGAAGTTAACTCTCTTCACTTTTTTTTTGTGGGGGGGGGGGGGGGGGTGAAATGAAGGAACGCATTTATCATACACTTTATGTACTTTCTTCAAGGATGGCCCCAATCACGGGAATGGTTGCCCCCCCCCCCCCCCCCCCTACCTCCCGTCGAGCCGATTATGGCTACACCAATGCGTGGACGCTAGGTTTAAACTGCTGATCGGAGTTTGGTGCAATGCGCAGATTGTGTATTCAAACCTTTTGTCAGTCGGCGAGTGTTGTTGGAGCGACCAACAACAATTCACATTTGAAGACGCGCGCTTCGGCACTGTTTGCGAAGATTATTATTCATCTGAATTCATTGGCTAATCGGGATATTTATTTTAATGTTCATTGTTCTTTCTTATTATATTTCAGTTGTTGTTGTATCTCACCCTATGGACTAATGTTCACTATAATGTATACTGTTTGTTAACATATAACTCAAACTGTTGTTCAGAGAGGGGAAGTAAAAACTGTGAAGATGTCCCAGACAAATTTGAAATACCCGTGGCTTGTTCTTCTGTGGCTAATGACAGTTTTCAACCCATCGTCATGCCTGCTTCGAGGTGAGTATATATATATATACAAATTATCTTTATTTATTTAAATCAATCGAATGTTACAAAGAAGGGTTGAAACCCAGGTCCATGGCAGAAGTTGAAAATAAATTCGCATTCTGCAATTGGTCGGGTGAACAGGATAATACTTATAAACAACACAATAACTTGAATAGTTTACTATTACATACAACCTACAAATATATAAGATTTCTCGCAAATATATATATCAAACAAAGTCTCATTCGCTTTTAAATACAAGTCTACTGTATTAATAATTACAACCTTCATAAATGTGTTTGTATAATATTCGTTATATTTACATACAATATTTATTTCACATTATATAGTATCAGAATGATAACATGAAGTTGTATGTAGTTTCAACCAAATAGTTTAAATAATATCCCGTTATTATTTTCACGCTATAGTAGTTAGACGATGTCGGTGTTTTTTGTTTTCTCTCATTGAAGTCTGATTTGTTATAACAACGTGTAACTAATTGGAGTCCAGAGCTGAACTAAAGCATATACAGTGAAGAATTTTATTGATATTTGAATACACTTCTATCCATGAAGTAGATCATCGATCCAACTGAAAAGTAGCATAATGATAATTTTTTTTTTTTATGATGGGAAATATGTTTAAAAAAGGACGAATTGACGTTTAATAGTTTACAATAATATAAAATGTAGAAATGACAACAACATAATTTGATGTATGATTATAATCATGATATGAAATAATTCAATATAGAAAATTAAAGACTAAAAGAATGTTTCTGATATTAATACACAATAATTATAATGTTCTCCAAATTGTCTTGCAGGACACTATTTCCTCGGTGATGATAATAGCATCACCCTGACGATAAGTGACTTGAGGAACGCTTATAACGCTAGAGATTATCATCCTCATTGGACCTTCAACACATCTGAGGACAGACGAATACGGTTCGATTTTATTCAATTTCATGTCCACCGTAATATGGACATTGGAGATGGTCTTTCTACTGGAGAGAACACACGCTTGGTTCGGTTCCAATATAATGATGGCCATGATAACAATTATCAACCAAGTGATGTATTGTCCATATCGAATGATGCTTGGTTACAGGCCGATGTCACCGCAACTACTCTAAAACATGGTCTCTGTAGGATGAGAAGCTTCTGCTATATTCCATCCTAACATGTACATGGACAATATAAACTCTTATTGCAATCTTACATGTTCCATTCTTGTACTATTCTTTTCTAATTATGTAGTTGGAAAATTCAAATTTTATTCAATTGATTAATAAAATAATGTGCGCACGATTTAAGCCGAATATTGAAATAACACGGTATACGTGGGATCCCCGTTAATACTCTAAAACATGGTCTCTGTAAGATGAGAAACTTCTGCTATATTTCATACTTATGTACATGGACAATATAAACTCTTATGGAATCTCACATGTTCGATTCTTATACTATTTTGTTCTAATTATGTTGTTGGAAAATTCGAATTATACTCAATTGTTTAATAAAATAATGTGCGCATGATTTAAACCGAATATTGAAATAACACGGTATACGTGGGATCCCCGTTAATACTCTAAAACATGGTCTCTGTAAGATGAGAAACTTCTGCTATATTTCATCCAAACATGTACATGGACAATATAAACTCTTATTGCAATCTTACATGTTCCATTCTTGTACTACTTTCTTCTTATTAGGTAGTTGGAAATTACAATTATACTCATTTGTTAAATAAAATCGTGTGGCATGATTTAAGCCGAGTATTGAAAGAACACGGTAATTGGGGTTACCCGTGAATTAGTGAATACATGGTCATCAATCTTCATGAACAATCCTTGGCGCTCTGAGTATTTCTAGCGATTTTTATAGTAAGATTTCAGGAATAGAAAAGCCGTTGCTTTTGCTACCGCAGAGCAGGATGATTTGTTCTGTATTACTTAACATTGTGCAATTTGTGTGATGTGTTCTGTTCGTTCTCACGTGGACCAGATAATAGATGACAAGCGGTCTACAATATATACCGTCGATCCACTAGTAATCGGCATCGGTAGAGTAACAATGTCGTCTAACATTTCCATGAAGTTAAAGTTGGAAATAAACCTAATTTTTAAATGAAATTTAATCGTGACATTTTCATCGTTAATGTATTAATCGAGTATACATGTACTGCACTGAATTGTCTCTATCTGCATTAATGTCGAATACTAGTGGTACCGAATATTGGCGTTGTTATGGGAAACATTCAGAGTCAGTATCACATCAGTTCCTGTGGCAGGTCTCTATTAATCACAAATAGTTTTAAATTTACCAATTCAATAATGCATACCCAAATCACGAATTGCATGTCTGCTTTTATGTTTGTATGTCCAAATTTAATTATTGAATACTTTATTACTTTAAACTTGCAGGTGATGCAGTTCGTGTTTGCATACGACGTATATTGCAAATATGATATATACTGTATATAAAGAGCAATCCATAATCAACTGTATATGTACCTAAATGAGCACTAGCTCCTTGCAAATTGTCAGTCAGGTTTTAGGCCATTATATTCCATTATAAACCATTATGTTTGATTGAAATTACAGATTATTTGCTTTATAAAATGGATCAGGGAGATGTGATTGGAGGCATTTTTCTTGACCTATATACGCAAAGCTTTCGATGTTATTCCACACAATTCTATTCTTAGAAAACTTATGTATTTCGGAATTAAAGGAAACGAGTATAATTGGATTGAATCATATTTAACGGAAGGAAACAGTTAGTAACAGTAAATAATTGTATTAGTGAATGTGTAAATACTACATCTAGATTTAGGACCGTTGATATTTTGTATTTTTATGAATGATATTTGCTATTTCAAACTTCATGTTCATTCTAAAATGTCTCTTTATGCTAACGACAGAGCTATGTTTAATTATGGTAAAACGATTAATCATGTACAGATGGTTTTACAAGAGGATTTGATTTGATATGTAAGTGGCTAGACCTTAATAATATGCACTTACACCCACAAAAGACTAACGTCATGGCTTTCGGTCATATAACAAAATTGGTAAACGATGTTTTATTATAGTATAAAAGTCTGCCTATATAGAAAATATACATAAAATTAAATACTTGGGTGTTATTTTTTTACTCTGGCATGACTTGGAGAGAACATGTTTGTAATATGGTGGGCAACATTTCTAGGGTTATAGGTTGTATTAGGAGAATCAACAAATTTCTTTCACCAAAAATACTAATGAATTTGTATTTTGCTTTGATCCTACCACATGTTGATTATTGTTGTACATCTTGCCTTGGGGAAGCTCTGCTAAAGATCCACAAAGATAAGATACAAAAACTTCAGCATAAGTATGCACGCGTAAGACGCTGATTATTATACACCTCAGCGTTCCATGTTACTTGCTCTTGGTTGGCAATCCGTGGAAGAGCGTATAAGATATCAATATTGTGTATTAGTTTATAAAATACAACATAATCTAGTACCAACCTATTTAGAACCATTGATATGCAAGCGAAATGTTAATTATAAAACTCGTTACTCTGCAAAATGTCCCCTCTACTTACCACGCCAAAAGACTGAATATAAAACAAATTATTTTACATATGAAGAGGTGTCTTCCGAAAGGCGCTATATCCACTTTTTCAACTTTCGAGGAAAACAGGTTTCTTTGCCCAACTTTGTACACGTGCCTATGTGAATATGAAAATAGAACTTTCTATATTTTGATTTTGAGTGAGTAATTTGTCGTAAAATGTGGCTTCCTAGATAGCTACGTAGCTTAGAAATGTAGATATATCGTAAACTCATTTTTTTTAATGGAAAGTGGATTAAGCGCCTTTTGGAACTGAGCTCTTCAATTATGTTGGTGCTGGCCCTGTATAATACACTCCCTATAACAGTGCAGTCGTGCACATCCCTATGTACGTTTACAAAACAATAAAAAACTTTATATTGATTTGAATTTTATTTCATAACACTGAGATGATACTTAACATGCTATAGTCATGATAGTATTATGCGATACATGTATTTAATGATGTCTTGTATTCACTTCCCCATCATTTATGTTCGTTTTGAATTGTTATAATGTAACGTATATATTATGTTTATATTTTGTTGTTTGTCAACATGCAAGTTAAACTGCAGGGCGCCTTTGTAAAGCAGTTTTGCATAACTGAACAGGCCTACCCTGCAATATAACATAAAACAAACAAATAAATTAATTAATTAATTAATTAACACAACACGATAATGTTACGAGGAACATATTGGGATTGTAACTTTGATACGTTTATTTCTGTTCTACATTCTGACTGTCTAACATAAGTTATTATACAAATGATGCACAGGCATGAGTGGATCGGTACGAATTGGATGCATGAGTTTAACTTTGGTATGGTTTAAACCCACGAGCGCAGCGAGTGGGTTTTAGACCATTTCCAAAGTTAAAAGAGTGCATACAATACTTACCGATCCACGAAATATGCCTGTGCAGCATTTGTTTTAAAAAATGGGCGCGAAAAAATGTGAAAATCTGACTTTTTCCCAGTAATGGCTAAATTGGCTAAATTTACCGACCCATGGCTTCAAAAGTACTAACCCATGGCTTCAAAAGTACTACTAGTAACCCATCGCTTCAAAAGTACTAACCCATGGCTGGGAAAAAATTTGATTTCACATTTTAATTATTATTTTTTTGTTATTATAAAATGTTGCTTATATTAATTTTAAAATAATAAAAAAAAAAAACATTTATACTTTTTTTTTTTTTTTTTTTTTTTAGATGAAATAAAAAAAATTATTACAATTTTTGTTTTTGAATGATAATTTTTTTTTTTTTTTTTTTTTTTAAATCCACGAAACACCCCTGTGCAACATTTGTTTTTATAAAATAAGCGCAAAAAAACTGAAAATCAAACTAAAGTAAGCCATGCATCAGTAAAAAACTTTACATGCTAATTGACCAATCAGAATGCAGGGATTCTTCTACCCATTTTATAAACTGCAATAACAGTATTACATATAATGTTAGTAAATAATCGTTTATTCCAGGTATAGTTTAGATTAATAGACATCCATGTAAAGTGTCTAACTCCACGAAAATTACTTGGAGCTTCCTCAGTTCTGTTATGCCGTGTTGTTTAGCTTATGGTAAGAGAAGAATAAAATAGGGTTAGATTGTTGCAAATGTCCCTTCAGTATGAAGATAATTATCACTGAAAATCATTATTTCAAAAGCGTTAGCCAACGCTTTTGGATAAACGTACAATTGTCGTAGCTGATCACGCCCGGCCGCGTGGCGCGCCGTGGCGGCGCGCCACGCGATGACGAACTCTGGCCTGCGGAGTAGCCGAAACCTTCGGCAGCACGACGGGTCGTTGTCTGAGCGCGCGCAAATTCTGTACCGTCTGTATCTACACGTGTGTGGAATTCGTCAAACGGACGATAATTACTGCAACAAATCTACGGCAGGCCATCAGTATTCGGTGATAAAATATGAATTCAATATTCGTTTTTTTCACTAGGTAAACAGTGGACGTTTTCTTTCAAACTTTCACAGATCTTCTAATTGTATTTTACAATGATATTGATAAAGGATTGAAGTCTCAAATGTCATTTTGTGCAATATCTGACACTTTACATGGATCACTTTAATGCCAATATAGGCATACTTAGTTGAATGTTATAATAGGAGTATACCCTTACTTTCTTTATTTACAGTTAAACTATTGGAGGAGGACGTGGATTTCCGTATTAAAACACCAAACCACCCAAACAACTATCCAAACAATGCCTTCCTATTACGGGATGTGCGAGTTCCTGAAGGTCTCTCTGTACTGGTCGATGTAGATCGCTTCGACACAGAGTCGGGCCGAGACTTGCTCTTCTTTGGGGACGGTGTATACAAGTTTTCGATAGGGGATGACTTTTGTAACAAGTGGAAACGGTTCAGCGGGGTCCACGATCTACAAAACTTGGAAGCTGAGCTAATTCCGAAGGCGTCGTCATTCAAGATCGTTTTCAGCAGTGACGGTTCCACATCTAGATCTGGGTTTTCCATACGGATGCGTGCATTCAGGCCGTTGAATAGGTCTATTTCTTCAATTACGACTCGTAAGTCTTCCTTTTAATTCATTTAAAGTGAAACGTGGTATTGATAACATTTTCCCGTAATCAATTGGACTAATTAGTCATTATCACCACAATACAAAATGCTGTACATTCCAATACATCACACAAAATATTTAACCCACTGAAAATATTTAAAGAAACACTACACAAGCTTCACAAATTTGCAAATGTTTACATTAAAAGTTTGGGATAATGGACAGTAAATTACCATGACGGGAACCCCACCCCACTCCAACCCTGATAGTACAATACAACTGCCACCCAGGCAACCATGGCAACTGTCAACTAGAAATTAGGAGGATTCACCTTCGGAATACTATTCCTAAATGAGAATAAACTTCGATAACGATCCCGGTATTTGTTCTAGATGTTACGTCATGTACGTGTCATGTTGTTGATTGTCTGGTTGGTAGTTAACATTATACAAGGTATCTTCACAACGATGTATAGTAAAGGGTAGTTCACTGAATACAATATGTCTAGATATTGACTGTCCTAGGATTAGATATGATTTTATTTAATTGTTAAAATACTTGTACTTGTTCTGTAGATTCGGTTCCGGAGATATCCAGCCTCGTAATCTCCACCGATAGTGGTGATGCCATTGATTCAGGGGTTCAAATTGTCACAGCAACCTCAGGGTGGACGTTGCTAATCTTCAATACGTCGGTTAATCACAGAATCAGCATCTCCTTCGAACACCTTTGCTTCAAAGACGACAGCGAGATCTTGGAGATCGGTGATGGATCTGACGTCGATGAAGATACCAAACTGGCAAGATTTAGCGGGAACACCCTTCCCAGTGATGTAACATCTGTTAGCAACTCTGCGTGGATCAGGATTCACTTCCTGAATATGAACAGACGTCTTCGATTTCGGATGACTGTAACGTCAATGACTTTGTCAGGTTGGTCTTTTCCACATATTTATTGCTCCTTTAAAAATATAAGATACATGTATGTAGCTTTCTTATATACTGATGGTCGAAACAATATGGTTCTCTTATTCATAATGATAATGAAATTAGGTATCGTGTTTATATTGTGCGGTTGAATAAACGATTCAGAAAATCTTATCGAATTATCCACGATTTTCTATGACGACGAAAAAAACAACAACTGTATGAATACGTTTCTTTATACAGAAGGGGTCCTTACTCTTCGACAAGATGAGTTCAAAGTATATCCCCAAAATGTATATGCATGCAAACAAACAAATAAATATATAAATCAATTAAATAACACAACACGATAATGTTACGAGGAACATATTGGGATTGTAACTTTGATACGTTTATTTCTGTTCTATATATTCTGACTGTCTAACATAAGTTATTATACAAATGATGCACAGGCATGAGTGGATCGGTACGAATTGGATGCACGAGTTTAACTTTGGTATGGTTTAAGCCCACGAGCGCAGCGAGTGGGTTTTAGACCATTTCCAAAGTTAAAAGAGTGCATACAATTCTTACCGATCCACGAAATATGCCTGTGCAGCATTTGTTTTAAAAAATGGGCGCGAAAAAATGTGAAAATCAGACTTTTTCCCAGTAATGGCTAAATTGGCTAAATTTACCGACCCATGGCTTCAAAAGTACTAACCCATCGCTTCAAAAGTACTAACCCATGGCTGGGAAAAAATTTGATTTCACATTTTAATTTTTTTTTTCTTTTTATTATAAAATGATGCTTATATTAATAAAAAAAAAAAAAAAAAAAACATTTATAATTTTTTATTTTATTATTTTTTTTTTTTAGATGAAATAAAAAAATTTATATAAATTTTAACATTACAATTTTTGTTTTTGAATGATATTTTAAATTTATTTATTTATTTGTTTTTATCCACGAAACACCCCTGTGCAACATTTGTTTTTATAAAATAAGCGCAACAAAACTGAAAATCAAACTAAAGTGAGCCATGCATCAGTAAAAAACTTTTACATGCTAATTGACCAATCAGAATGCAGGGATTCTTCTACCCATTTTATAAACTGCAATAACAGTATTACATCTAATGTTAGTAAATAATCGTTTATTCCAGGTATAGTTTAGATTAATAGACATCCATGTAAAGTGTCTAACTCCACGAAAATTACTTGGAGCTTCCTCAGTTCTGTTCTGCCGTGTTGTTTAGCTTATGGTAAGAGAAGAATAAAATAGGGTTAGATTTTTGCAAATATCCCTTCAGTATGAAGATAATTATCACTGAAAATCATTATTTCAAAAGCGTTAGCCAACGCTTTTGGATAAACGTACAATTGTCGTAGCTGAACACGCCCGGCCGCGTGGCGCGCCGTGGCGGCGCGCCACGCGATGACGAACTCTGGCCTGCGGAGTAGCCGAAACCTTCGGCAGCACGACGGGTCGTTGGGCTAAGCGCGCGCAAATTCTGTACCGTCTGTATACACGTGTGTCGTTGATGTGTTGATGCACACATTTACTGCATGATCTGAACAAGTACCTTTGTTGTATGTAAATAGTTTTTGCTCTTGTTTTTTTTTTCTTCTCTACTGCATTGATATTTCAATAGCCGTTGTGCATTATCTTGATAGTAACATTTCCTTGGTCAATTCATAGCTTGCGATTGACCTTGTTTTCTTTCTTGTACTACTTTATTATTATTATAAATATTGCGATTGCGTTTTATTTACTTGTCTTTGTTTGCTAAATATTGTCTTCACACCATATTATAATGATTATTTAGCCCCCATAATTATGAAAGTTAAGTATATTACTATATTGATTCTGGAATAGTTCATTTTTACAAACTTACTTTAGATTATTATTAATAGTTTCCTGCTAACTTGTCAGTATCACTGTTCGTTTATTTGGTCATCATTGCATAGCGGTTTCACCCTTAAAGTAATATCATCTTTTAGTAAAGGTATAGGGAAATTAAATTTGACAAGACCGAGTTTATCATCTCAATGATCTTCACATTTTCGAAAGTTTATATTTTTGATCGATTTTAAATTTGCAATTAACTTACTTCCTGTTTGTTTTATGTTACATGTTAGTTTTCTTATATTTTGTGATATATTGTTTTGAATATGTGTATATATATCTGTATATATTTGTTATATTGTGCTAAATGTGATTTTTTTCAATACCCTACGACAGGGTGACATGAGAAATAAAACATTGAACATTGAACATTGTGGAATTCGTCAAACGGACGATTATTACTGCAACAAGTCTACGGCAGGCCATCAGTATTCGGTGATAAAATATTAATTCAATATTCGTTTTTTCACTAGGTAAACAGTGGACGTTTTCTTTCAAACTTTCACAGATCTTCGAATTGTATTTTACAATGATATTGATAAAGGATTGAAGTCTCAAATGTCATTTTGTGCAATATCTGACACTTTACATGGATCACTTTAATGCCAATATAGGCATACTTAGTTGAATGTTATAGGAGTATACCCTTACTTTCTTTATTTACAGTTAAACTGTTGGAGGAGGACGTGGATTTCCGTATTAAAACACCAAACCACCCAAACAACTATCCAAACAATGCCTTCCTATTACGGGATGTGCGAGTTCCTGAAGGTCTCTCTGTACTGGTCGATGTAGATCGCTTCGACACAGAGTCGGGCCGAGACTTGCTCTTCTTTGGGGACGGTGTAGACAAGTTTTTGATAGGTGATGACTTTTGTAACACTGAGTGGAAACGGTTCAGCGGGGTCCGCGATCTACAAAACTTGGGAGCTGAGCTAATTCCGACGGCGTCATCATTCAAGATCATTTTCAGCAGTGACGGTTCTACACCAAGATCTGGGTTTTCCATACGGATGCGTGCTTTCAGGCCGTTGAATAGGTCTGTTTCTTCAATTACGACTCGTAAGTCTTCCTTTTAGTTCATTTTAAGTGAAACGTGGTATTTATATAATTGTCACGATATCCATTGGACTAATTAGTAATTATCACCACAATACAACATGCTGTACAGTGCAATACATCAAATAAAATATTTAACCCACTGAAAATCAATAGTTTTTCAATGTACAGTCAAACCTGTCTTAGCGGCCACCTGTCTATAGCAGCCAACCTGTCTATAGTGGCCATCAAAAGTTATCCCCTGCATGGAAAAATAGTGGTATTTCACCTGTCTATATAGGTCACCTGTCTACAGTGGCCACTATTCTTGACTCCTTTGGGTGGCCACTATGGACAGGTTTGACTGTATTAATATTTAAAGAAACACTACACAAGCTTCATAAATTTGCTAACTTCTACATTACATAAAAAGTTTCGGGTAACGGACAATGTATTACCGTGACGGGAACCCCACCCTTCCCCAACCCCGATAGTACAATAAAACTGCCACCCAGGCAACCATGGCAACTGTCAACCTTCTAGAACTTCTAGAACGATCCCGGGACTGTTCTAGATGTTACGTCATGTACGTGTCCTGTTGTTGATTGTCTGGGTGGTAGTTGCCATTGCACCTGGTATCTGCACCAATATGTATAGTATAGGGTAGTTAACTGGATACAAGATGTCTAGATGATAACTGTCCTATATAGGATTATACATGGTCATCATATTATTTGTTTAAATACTTTTTCTTGTTCTGTAGATTCTGTTCCGGAGATATCCAGCCTCGTAATCTCCACCGATAGTGGTGATGTCATCGATTCACTGGTTAAAATTGTCACAAGAACCGCAGAGTGGACGATGCTGATATTCAACACGTCGTTTAATCACAGAATCAGCATCTCCTTCGAACACCTTTGCTTCAAAGACGACAGCGAGATCTTGGAGATCGGTGATGGATATGACGTCGATGAAGATACCAGACTGGCGAGATTTACCGGGAGCACCCTTCCTAGTGATGTAATATCTGTTAGCAACTCTGCATGGATCAGGATTCACTTCCTGAATATGGAGAGACGTCTTCGATTTCGGATGACTGTAACGTCAATGACTTTGTCAGGTTGGTCTTTTCCACATATTTATTGCTCCTTTAAAAATATAAGATACATGTATGTAGCTTTCTTATATACTGATGGTCGAAACAATATGGTTTTCTTATTTATAATGATAATACAATTAGATATATCTTGTTTATATTGTGCGGTTGAATAAACGATTCAGAAAATCTTATCGACTTATCCACGATGTGCTTTGACAACTATATAAATTCGTTCCTATATACAGAAGGGGTCCTTAGTCTCGGACAAGATGAGTCCAAAGTTAATCCCCAAAATGCCTACAACAACTGGCTTCTTCGAGCGCCTGCAACTTTCTTAATCGCGATGAAGTTCGTCCAATTCGCCACGGAGTCGGGCGCATACGACCTCCACATTGGGGAGGATGTTGATAGTTTCTCAACAAGTTCACTGCGATGGATTCATATTAGTGGTAGCCATGGCAACAGGAATACATCGTGGGATTTCACGTCACACAGCTCATTCCTCACGGTTATCTTCACGAGCGATAGCGAAGACGCTGCATCCGGGTTCTTTATGAGCTTCACGGCAGGTACGCATGTTTAACATAAGTTGCTGCTATACTCCTGAGAAGAAAATTATATAGGTTTTTCCGGCCAATTTCTTAAACTTTTCATTCGTATTGATAAGTGGCTCATTCCATTTTTCGAATTTAAGCTGAAGGCTTAAAACTGTCGTTCAAAATTGTATTTCTTTCATGATTTAGCACTTATAGCATTCATTTTTTTTAAATACGCTATACGCGTTCAATTTTGCAAAAGGAATTAATGGAAGCTGGTATAACGTAATCACGAATTGTCTCGCTTTAAATTGAATGACAATTTTAGGTCATAGAAACACGTTTTAAAACGAATGCAAACAAAAATGAATGAATTTTATGTGAATTAAAATGCTTAACAACGCATTTGAACTACAAATTACAGCTGCGGTGACAAAATCGGCGAAATTGAATGCACACAAAATTAATACGTGTGGCCAACTTACGAAATTGACCGAAAAATCCTATACTAAAAGAAAAATACCTAACATTGTAATCCAGATGTTCGTCTTTCCGAATATCATGCGTTAGAAAAAACCAGAATATATCATGCTTATCGGAAGCTTTATTTACACGAAATAAAGTAAGATTCCTTTGTTACTGTCTGAACCGACCTTGAACCTTCTTTTTATCTAATCAACTAGTGCAACAAAGGAACAAAAAATAAATAAATGTGATTGGAATAAGGTCAGATCCGCTGGGTAACCGAATTACCGAGTATCATGCTTTATAATAATAATACTAAATACACACGTAATATAACCTTTTATAATTGATGTCAGGGCTAGGCAAACAAATAATGTACATTAAATGTATTCTTTTTACGTGTAGTGAAACGAGAATCTCAAGTCAGAATAACAACACTTCGACCACCTTATGGCGAACCAAATTTGACAACCCTTCCATCCTGGAGTCGAGCTCCAGTGTACTTCTCAGCCCATGATCAAGAGACTACGACCATGAAAACGAGCGAAGACTTCGATGCTACCATGGCCAAGAGCACTTTGGACGCTGGGGTAGCTGACTCGATAGAATCGGGTAAGTACATTATTTTGTGTTTCTTAATAATCACCAACGAACATTTTGAATTACTTTGGATAGAACCATCCCATAATGATTAAATTGCTATTTTGTCTGTTCTCTTCGGTTTCCAGCAAACAAATAACCTTCGACTCCAAGGGTGATGGTACAAACTATACGAGGTAATCTGCTATGGTACAGCCATACCGGTAATCACGGTTTTTGAGTCTGCTGCTATGTCGGTGACTATGTAACTCGCAATTTTTAGTACACGCGTATATAACGTTTCATCATGTCCATGCGATACCGTTGAAAGACATGGTAGGCTGTATTGCTCAGTCAAAACAGATGTTAGTGGTCTTAGAAGCATTGAATATTTCCATTTTAGTGATATACGACTAGAAGAATAAACATGAATTGTGAACTTGAATCAGCACCAGTTAGCAGAAATACCAGCGTTTGACTCCCCCTTAACTTTCCACTAGTATATACACAGCATCAAATTCGTAATATTGATGGTAGCTTATTTATAAACAGTTCTTTGTTTATTTACATTTCCAATAGCAGTCAACATTTTTAGTGGTATCATACTTGCCGCGCTATCTTTGACAACTTTCACTCTTCTTCTGATCTTCATCCGATGGATGAATTTGAGGCGACGAAGGCATCTCCAGAAATCCAAACAGAGGGTAGGTTACCTCAAATTATAATTCGAATATAATGTATTATGTCACCTGTTCTATAATTATGTTAATGATAACACCAGTGTACTTAAAGAGATAGTTGAGGTTTGGTCGAACTGGATTTTTAGTAACCAACACCTGCACTATTACATTAAAAACTAATATTTATAACTCTACCATGCTCGAAAGGTATACACAATTACAAACGTATAAAGCCTGTTATTATTCAAAAAGAGCCGGTAAAACTCAAAAGGGGGCTTTCTAAAAACTCATTTGATTCAACCCTTTTTCATACAAAATTGTGCATGTAATGCTTTGTTAAAATAATTATTAGATAGATATATTATCGGGTGCGCTTCATTATTCCGAAGGTTCGTTATTCCGAAGGTTCTTTATTCCGAAGATTCGTTATTTCGAACACGCAAATTTCGTATACCTGAGAATTCGTTAATCCTAAAATGATATAGGGTTCGTTAATCCGAACATTTGTTGCATTATTCCGAAGGTTCGTTATTCCGAAGGTTCGTTATTCCGAGGGTTCGTTATTCCGAAGGTTCGCTATTCCTAAAATGAAATCAAGTTCGTTATTCCGAAGGTTCGTTAGTCCGAAAATAAAATCGGGTTCGTTATTCCGAAGGTTCGTTATTCCAAAGGTCCGTTATTCCGAGGGTTCGTTATTCCGAAGGTTCGCTATTCCTAAAATGAAATTGGGTTCGTTAATCCGAAAATGAATTTGGGTTTGTTATAATGCTATAATTTCATATAAAGAGATAAAATAAACTTAAATGTTTGATTGGTCTGGCCAAGGGAGGGAAAGGGGGAGGGATATGCCTAATGCAGGCTGTAAATTAAATAAACAAAACACAAATTATAGTATTATAACAAACCCGATTTAATTTTCGGATTAACGAACCCTATTTTATTTTCGGACTAATGAACCTTCGGAATAACGAACCTTCGGAATAACGAACCCGATTTTTTTTCTCGGATAAACGAACCTTCGGAATAACGAACCCGATTTCGTTTTAGGAATAGCGAACCTTCGGAATAACGAACCCTCGGAATAACGACCCTTCGGAATAACGAACCTTCAGAATAACGAACCTTCGGAATAACGGACTGTAACCATATTATCAATAACTATTTAAAAACCTATATAAGCATTTTATGTATTTTCTTAAAGGGACTTGGTAATATTGTCCAAATCTTAAAAATCCAATTTGAATTCTAGAGGTTCGCTCATACCTTGTTATATTTGTATTGACACTAAAATCGTGGGACAGGTTTCGGTTTTTAAAATTTCCCTTTCGTTACAAAGATATGTACGATTGAAGTGTTCAGATAATAAAAACTCCGTTGGAGTTTTGAAACCGTGTACAAAGTGAGTGCAGTGAGTTAGTGAATATCACTTTGCATTTTTGCTCATTACTCGGCCATGCAACGTCCATTTGACTTGAAATTTTCACACAATACCCTGTAGACATATTAGATAACAACAATATACATTGCATCAACCATTCATCACTTTTTGCTAATGTCAACAAAGTTACTAGAACCCTTTAAGAGTCAAGATATCGCCTGGCTAGACGATATATATATAACATATTTTGAAATCAAATTGTACAACAATGAAAGCATTCGAAAGGGAATGATTCTAATTTCACATATTTTAAACAATGAACTTTCAAATGGAATTAATACCAACCAAAACCCTTACTTTTTTTTTCCCCGGGAAGTACCAATAGTAATACTCAAGTGTACCTTTAACTCATTGCATGTAAAGGCCTGGTCACACAGGACACGACTAAACCCACGAATGCAGTACGCATTGGTACGAATCTATGGCAAGCCGTTTTAACATTTATTCCTATTTCTTGATATCAAGAATTATATCAAGAATGCATTTCTTGATATCAAGAATTACCAATGCTTAACAACAGACAAGTATTTCTTGATATCAATAATGCATTTCTTGATATCAAGAATTCGATTTCTTGATATCAAGAATTTAATTCTTGATATCAAGAAATAGGAATAAATGTTAAAAACGGCTTGCCATAGATTTGTACCAATGCGTACTGCATTCGTGGGTCTAGTCGTGTCCTGTGTGACGAGGCCTTAACCCTAATAAGGCCGGGGGGGGGGGGCTATAATGGCCCCCCCTCCGCAATTTTTTGTATTGCTCCAAAACGCTGTAAGATGACGCGCCGCTGCTTGGTGACTTTTTTCTTTTGGGTCTTGCGCATATTTTAAAACTAAAATTTTGAAAATCTGACCTTTTGTCTATGCATGTCAGCCCGAAAATCGCTCAATTTCATGATTTGTGTACAAAACATGGAAATATCAGTTTTTGTAAAAGGAAGTATATCATTGGTTATTTGGTCTTGTTTACATTGTATATGTTTGTTTTGGGGTTCAAAATAGATGAATTATAGTTAGAAATAAAATAAACAACAAAAACAATAAAATACATAAGTTTTAAAAAACAAAGAAATACATAAGAAATTATAAAAACAATAGAAAACATAAGGAAGAACCTGGCTCTTCAAAAAAATGTTGCCGCATTATTATTCCAAATGCTCTAAAGAATATATGTAGTGAAAACCAATGTTTAATTATGAAGAATATATGATTTATGGGTAAAAATATGAATTTTATGACCTTATTTGCATAAATTACCATAAATATGCAAATTAATGAATTTAAAAAAAAATTAAAATTACCATTGTATTCTATACACTTCACTTATCATGCGTGCAAATTTTCACGGCGATCGGCCGCTCCGCGGCCGAGATCTTAAGGGGGGGGGGGGCATAATGGCCCCCCCCGGCCTGCTGAAGACCTCAAATAGCCCGGCCTTTTTAGGGTTAAGCGAATTGCTTAAAGGGTACCACCACCCAAAAATAATATTCTTATTAAAGAAAGGTAACATCTTTAGTATTCCATTCCATCAACAAGTTCATAAAAATATGTTTCCAGAAAAAAAGAAATATAGAAATAGTAATTGGAAAACGCAGCAGCGTTAAGAAGCATGCGTTAATGCGGTCTGAATTGCGAAGACTAATGTGTGCAGAGCGAACGAATCGCCCGGGATTCTATTGTCTACAAACATACGCGTGAATAGCACTGGCGCACTCGCAAAAGTTTGCCCTGTTGGGAACCAGGAAAGAGTAGTGGTTCCGTAAGTGGTGGAAATGAATTGCTTTGTTTATGATGGTTATCTATTTGATATTACAAAACGGTACCAAAACATATAATAATGTGTTGTTCTTTGCCTGGTGGTCCCTTTTAAGAAAAGAGAAACTATTGCATAGTTTTTCTCAGGGTGTTCGCATCAATGTTCGCATCTCTAGCGTTAAAAATCATCACTTCGTTCTCGTAATAATACCATCGTGTACTTTCTTTGCAGAACTATTACGAAGTGGCGGGATCTCGACTAGATCTCACAACAGGAGAAGTGGTACGTCGAGCCAGAGAAGATACTCAGAGTAATCGACTCGATAACGGCGAAGATCCGAATTTCACCTACTACGCAAAATCAGATTGTAACATTTATGAAGCTATTCCTGATTTCGATAGACTACCGGAGATGTCTCTGAATAGTGAATCGAGAGGAATAACCTCTGGTCATCTCACCTTACAATTATCCACATTCGGAAAAGAAGCAGATGAAAAGGATGCGTATGCACCAGTCCCGGATCCTCTTGCTTTTACATTGCAAGGAGAAGTAACTAATCATCCAGATGACAACGTACAAGGGACACACATGCCCCTGTCTGGAGAGATGTTTCCGACGAATGGAGTTACTAGAAACCCAGAGTCAAATCCTCAAGACAAAGTATCAGATTTGAGGTCGGTAAGAGTCTGTGACGACGAAGGATACCTCGTTCCACTAACGGAAGAAAGAAAACGTAAGAACATAGTTCAAAAGTCCTCGAAGGCATCCGTGAATATCGCCCCCTGCGACATTTCCGACGGTAGCAGCCATAATGAAACTGGCGACCCGGCACACCATCGTTACGAAGCTCCGGATGACATGGACATCCCAAGGCAGGATCGCTCCTTGTCTCCAATAACTGAACGTATACAAAACCTAGAGCCAATTGCTCAAGACCCAGTTTCAGATGTAAGATCGGTAAGAGTCTTCGACGAAGAAGGATACCTTGTTCCACTTACGGAAGAGAGAAAGCTTGTGAAGATGGTTCAAAAGTCTTCAAACGCCTCCGTAAATCTCGTCCCCTTCGAGATTCGCGACGGAATCAGTCGCCGCCCAGATGGAACAGACATCCTAGCACACGATGGATACGAAGCTCCAGATGAAATGGAGAACCTAAAAGGGAAGCCTTGCTCCTTCTCATCGACTAATGTTAATCGAGCGGGTACAGTTGATTCTGCATGCGATGAGCTTCGGCATACATATTTTGGATGCGAGACGAGTGATTCTCTCCCAAATTCCCGACCCTCCTCCAAAAATGGTCGTGAAAGTAATACAAGGAGCGGGAGCCTAGATACCTTCAGAGATAGATCTACTGTAATGGTGACATCAGCTGTATTATGTGATGAATCATCATCATCCGGTTCCACTGAGTCATCCGATGAAGATCTGTTCTCCCCGGAACCTCTCCAGCATACATACTTTACCACCGGAGATCCACCAGCTAAACCTCTGAAGGATGGCATAAATGGCAGGCCAAGTTTGGTGGGAAGTGGAATCGATGATGTAGGCTATCTTGTAACGAGAGACAAAGATATTAGAGCGAAGACTCGCCATTCTTCCTCAATAGACAAGGATGAAGGGGTATCAGAAACCGAGCGTCTTTGTCACACCTACCATGATATGCGAGAACAATCACCTCAAGATCGTCCACGTGGTCAACACTTCAGTCGCACCAAAACCAACTCCTCCAACGTTGACTTGCACGATGATGGCATGACTGAGTCTCAAGAGCTCAATCACACCTACCATGATATGCGAGAAGAGACATCTCAGCACCATCAATATGAACAAGGCATTCATCATGATGACGATGACCCTGATTCTCAAGGTCTCCAGCATACATATCTTGATTTTCAAGATAAACTATCTTAAAGAAATTCTTGTTCCTAGTATAGCGAAATCCAAATGAACTCATTTTGCTCTCAGGCACGATGCTAAGATTACATTACAGCTTCCCATTGTTTTGCAGGATAACATTATTAAAATTCGGGAAAGGATATTCCCAACTGCAATAGCAAAATAATATTCCGTAGTTATTTGTGATAGTAGAACATACTCATCTTTTTATTCAAAGACTGAACCCTATATCATGTGATAAAGGTATACAAATTACAGTTATGTAAGCTTTGGACGTACTAATGATGAGATCCAGTAATTCTCCACATTTGTTCAAATAAAATACACACGCAAATATACAAGCACTGTATAAAGAAATGTAGTTAGTGTACATTCACATGTATTAATGTTACGTAACGTACATTGCAACTGTAAGCTAAACAAAAGTAAATGAATAAAAAAAGAAAAAAATAAATCATACAGCACCAATAGTTTAATATAATATGGAGTCATGAATGTGAGTAATAGGTCATTTAGTCGAGGATACACACATAGCTAAAGATAACGCTTACTGATTATGAACAAATTACTTTCTTGTTTATCATAAAGTTTCATTATTATGCCACGATTCACTTTTCGTAAATGTTGGTACGGACGTACACTCTAAATTACAGGGATTTAAAATGTAAATCGTAGCTTGGATTAAAACAAATATAAATACACTTAGATTATTTGTAAATCTATGGAGACTTAAAATGTCGCGCGAAAGCAATTGTTAATCGAAGGCCAAGGTGTGATTTTCAATCCATCAAAGGATTGGAAAATAACGCCAGGTTATCGGAGATTTGACGAATGAGAACAGAGATATTTCACACGTGACCTACTGCGGTATTCTGAAGCTCAGTTTTCTTAGTTTTATACTCATGAATATTCATAACTAGGATTACGGTTTTGGTTAGAGTTAAGGATATGATTACAATGAGACCACTCTTTCCATCATTGATTTACGTAGCGTAGTGGTCACGCTGTGGACCTCCACGCTGTAGACCTCCACGCTCGGTGTCACGGGTTCGAATCCTCTCTTAGTCTTCTGTTTTTTCTTTTGCCATGATAATTGGTGTGTAGCGCTTTATTTAGTAAATGTATCATGCACAGTAAACTAAAAACTGAAAATTGTGGCCTGCATCAATGATTATGAATAATTCATTAGGATGACATGAACTCGCCTGGGGCCTAATAAGATTAACATAAAACAAATCCAAAAGGGCTTCATTTTTAATCTACAGTCAAACCTGTCTTAGCGGCCACCTGTCTATAGCAGCCAACCTGTCTATAGTGGCCATCAAAAGTTATCCCCTGCATGGAAAAATAGTGGTATTTCACCTGTCTATATAGGTCACCTGTCTACAGTGGCCACTATTCTTGACTCCTTTGGGTGGCCACTATGGACAGGTTTGACTGTATCTGGATTTATATTTTTTAAATCCAACAAAAGATTTATTTTAAATCATGATCGGCTGGTCCCTAACCACATCCGAAGAAAGATTTAAAAGTAAATCTAATAGATTTAATTTTAAATCCTTGTAATTTAGAGTGTATCTTATATTAGTTCTTTCATAATTTCATGAATGGTTGCTTGTTTTTATAAAAGGGATATTGCCTAGGTGGATAGTGAAATACAATTTCAGGCGATAAGGTATGGTAAGCTACCCACGCTGTGTTTGATACACGAAGCTCAACTAATGCTTAGAGTTACTAACAAAATATACCTACATTTTATAAACCAGCTTTTTTTAATTGATATTCGGAAATGTTGATAAGGACGTATGTACCTTATTTTATAATTCCATGATTGCTTGTTTTACACAAATTATATTATTTCACTAGAAAATGGATACAAATCAGTGAAATTTAATTTTGATATGGCATATGCATTTAGCAAGAGATAGTTTATACAAGCTACTTTCAAAATGTTTCCTGGTATAGATGTTTAACTATTTTTCTTGAAATGTATCTGACTTGTTGGGTAATGCTTTGTAAACAAATGTAAATAGATACCTTAAAAATGTAAATAGATTAAAAAAAGTACATGAACTTTACCACAATGTGATATTAAAAAGAAACATCGCTTTGATAATAGAGAAGTTTTGATTCATGTGGCTGATGATGACGACTAGATTAATCTCATGATTATCTACTGGAAGCCCTTACAATGATTCAACCTATTTACTAGATTTTGATTAACAATTCGCGCTCAATTTAATCCATTAGGAAAATTACCTGTGGAATATTGATTGATCAGTTTACAGAATGGACCGTGGGCAACGTCGTACCTTTTGATGGAGGGTAGGGGGGGGGGGGGGGAGGTGGGCAGAGGACAGGGGGACAGACTGCTCATTGTTTTCCGAGTCAGAAAGATTGGCATTCTCATTAATCATGTTTGTTATAAGTGCTCATGTGACTTTTGCTTGTGTTAAGAGTATGTACTATATATAATCATCATGTATTGCAATGTTATACTATAATGTTCGCCTACCGCAATCTTCTAGTTTAGTCTCCATTTTGATTCAAATTATATTTGATTCCATTGATTTACTTGGTACACTAATGTTTTATTGAAAACTAGTTTCAGTGAAGGAGGATTTCAAGTACTCTCATAATGTATTGTTCTGCAAACTTGTTATCTTCACTATTACAATAAGTGTAATGATGTGGTATAACAATGTTTTAGTTTCTCCTAATCGTTTGGTTTAATTGATATTGTTATATTACGATAAGCAAAATTAAAACATGAGATAAGTGTAATTGATGACTGACCACTCGAAACTATGTCTTGGAGAGGAATATAAATAACATTATAGGGTATCACTCAAAAGTTGTTTGACCCTTTGAATTCTTCATGTTTTAGATGTAAAAAACCAAAACAAACAAACCTATACCGATATCCCGATTCAATCATATCAACAACAAGTGTGTCAGGAATGTATTCTTCTATCCGAAATATTCAACGGTGTATGCCTAGTATACTTAGTCGTGAGAGGCCATGTGTGTATGTGTGTGTGTATGTGTGTGTGTGTGTGTGTGTGTGTGCGTGCGTGTGGGCGTGTGTGGGTGTGTAAATTAAAATACAATTAAAATGGGGAAATTAGGGCTACACTAGGGGGTAGAGGGTGTTTTTTCTCCTTTTCCCCCTTCTTTTTATCATAGCTTAAAAACCTCCAATTATCAATATTCGTTTGTAGTTTATAATTATGTGATGTAAGATTTGTAATTGTTTATGTATGTAAGGTAATTATTTATACTTTACATTAGAATTGTAATTTGTTCTATTCTCTGTTGAAGATGTTCACATTGGACATATTTTGTTTATGTTTATTCAATTGTAAATGTTTTAATTTGGAGGAATAAAAATCACTTCAAAAAACAAAAGTGTGTGTGTGTGTGTGTGTGTGTGCGTGTGTGTACGTGTGTGCGTGTGCGTGTGTGTGCGTGTGCGTGTGTATGTGTGCGTGTGCGTGTTCGTGTGCGTGTGTGTGTGTGTGTGTGTGTGCGTGTGCGTGTGCGTGTGCGCGGGCGTGTGTGTGTGTGTGTGTGTGTGTGTGTGTGTGCGTGCGTGCGTGCGTGTGTGTGTGCGTATGTTGGGGCCGTGTTATGTGGCCGATGGGGCAATGCAGCCCTCAAGTGTTCGAATAAAACACATTTTGGGGCTAAACTTAATACAGCTCATTTTCATGTAACCATGTTGGGCCGGGTAGGGTTAGGGTTAGGGTTAGGGTTAGGATGTATGGATATCAATTTGAACATCGGGATTTGATACGAATTGCATGTGATTTCATGAAGTTTTATTTTAAATTGGTTGATTCCAGATTGTATATACATCCTATACAATCCAGGCAATGTCTTATTTTAGACACAGGTATATTTTAATATGATATTGCAGTGAGAAATATTTATTTCGAACCAGACAAGAAAGATTTTTACTTTATAAAATCATCTGAAGAAAATACATTACCACATCGAACATGTCGAAGTTATACATTATTGATGGCCCCCATTAAACATTTACATCCCTGCACGTTCATATAAAATTAATTTAAAAGGCTCTAACTATCATTTCATACAAAGCATCATGTTTTAGTAGCAGCTTTTAAAACGACTGGCATGGAAAGCCTACAACAGTAAATCAGAGGAGCCCCACGACTGTTGACAATAGGAAAACAGAAAAGTGCAGAAACCCCATTAATTATATACAAATGTATGTTAGCCCTTTATAAAGTTACCCTTTTAAATTCATAAACATCAGTCATAAGGACCGCTATTCATAAGGACCGCTATTCATAAGGACCACTAATCATAAGGACCGCTATTCATAAGGACCGCTATTCATAATCCAAGAAGAGGTTCGCTAATCATAATACAAAATCGGGGTCTTTATTCATAGGGATCCCTATTCATAATACGAGAATAGGACCGCTACTCATAATACGGAATGGGGGTCGCTAGTCATAATACGAGAAGAGGGTCGCTAGTCATAATATGGAATGAGGGTCGCTATTCATAATACGAGAAGAGGGTCGCTAGTCATAATACGAGAAGAGGACCGCTACTCATAATACGAGAAGAGGACCGCTACTCATAATACGGAATGAGGGTTGCTAGTCATAATACGAGAAGAGGACCGCTACTCATAATACGAGAAGAGGACCGCTACTCATAATACGTAATGAGGGTCGCTAGTCATAATACGAGAAGAGGGTCGGTATTCATAATATGGAATGAGGCTCGCTATTCACAATACGAGAAGAGGGTCGTTAACCATAACAAAATTAAGCAACACAATGATAATAAAAAAGGAAAGGGGGGGGGGGGCGACACAAGGCCCCGAATATTTGTCAAAAACATTCATTATGACTAGTGACCCTCATTCCGTATTATGAGTAGTGGTCCTCTTCTTGTATTATGACTACCGACCCTCATTCCGTATTATGAATAGCGACCCTCTTCTCACATTATGACTAGCGATCCTCATTCCATGTTATGAATAGCGATCCGGTTATCATATTATGAATAGTGACCCTCAATCCGTATTATGAGTAGCGGTCCTCTTCTCGTATTATGACTAGCGACCCTCTTCTCACATTATGAATAACGGTCCTTATGCCTTAATGAATATAGCGATCCCCTTTTCGTATTATGAATAGCGGGCCTTCACGTATAGGAAGTTACACGTTATGAATAGGGGTCCTTATGGCTAGCGGTCCTTATGACTAGCGAGGTTACCCCGTTTTTATTATCGCAAAGGAGATGTATAGGCTTAAGGCTAGGTTCGAACGTGGCTTTTAGGCCTGAAAGCGCTACTTATGCTTCTACAAAAACAAAAACAAAGAGAAGAAAATAAATCGAAAGAAATTTGAACGATATTTATTTATTGGCGAAAATATTACAATTGAATGAACCGCAAATAAACAATAAACAACAACAACAACATTGTATGGATGGATCCGACCAACATTATCATGTGAACGCAGCGGCGTGGCTAATTAAAGGTGCAAAGGGTACGATGACATCCTCTATGTCATTTGCATCCATGAACAATGTCTCCCATCGCCCCGTCGGAAGTTACCTCTCTTCACTGGTTTTTCTGGGTGAAATGAAGGAAGGCATTAACTATACACTTTATGTACTTTCTTCAAGGATGGTCCCGATCACGGGAATGGTTGCACCCCCCCCCCCCCCCCCCCCACCTCCCGTCGAGCCGATTATGGCTACACCAATGCGTGGACGCTAGGTTTAAACTGCTGATCGGTGTTAATGCAATGCGCAGATTGTGTATTAAAACCTTTTGTCAGTCAGTGAGTGTTGTTGGAGCGACCAACAACAATTCACACTTGAAGACGCGCGCTTCGGCAATGTTTGCGAACATTATTATTCATCTGAATTCTTTGCCTAATCGGGATATTTCTTTTAATGTTCATTGTTCTTGTGTATTATATTTCAGTTGTTGCTGTATCTCGTCCCATGGACTATTGTTCATTATATGTATACTGTTTGTTAACATAATAAACTGTCGTCCAGAGAGGGAAAGACAGTCAAACTGTGAAGATGTCCGAGACAAATTTGAAATGCCTGTGGCTTGTTCTTTTGTGGCTAATGACAGTTTTCAACCCATCGTCATGCCTGCTTCGAGGTAAGTATGATATAAATGATCTTTATTTATTCAAATCAATCGAATGTTAAAAGGAAGGGTTGAAACCCAGGTCAATGGCAGAAGTTGAAAATAAATTCCCATTCCGCAATTGGCAGGGTGAACAGGATAATACTTATAAACAACACAATAAGTGGAATAGTTTACAAATACATAAAACATACAAATATACAAGATTTCTCGCAAATTTATATATTAAACAAAGTCTTATTTCAAGTTTTAAAATACAAGTGTACTTCATTAATCACTTCAAGCTCGATAAGTTTGTTTGTATTATATATATAATATATACAATATTTACATACAATATTTATTTCACATTATACAATATCGGAATGATAACATGAAGTTGTATGTAGTTTTAACCAAATAGTTTAAATAGCATCCAGTTAACATGTTCACGCTATAGTCAGACGATGTTTGTTTTATCATTAAAATATGATTTGTTTTAAGAACTTGTAACTAATTGGAGTTCAGAGTTGAACCAAATCCTTACAGTGAAGAGAAATCCTACTTGTATTGTTATTTGAATACACTTCTACCGAACTAAAAAGTAGCACAGTGATCAATTCACTTTTGTTTTATGAAGGAAAACATATTTTTTTAAATGACGAATTGACGTTTAATAGTTACAAGAATATATAATGAAGTAAGGACAACAAAATAATTTGATGTATAATTCTAATCATGATATAAAATAATTCAATATAGAAAACTAAAGACTAAAAGAATGTTTCTGATATTAATACACAAGAAATTGAATTTGTCCCAAATTGTTCTTGCAGGACACCATTTCCTTGGTGATGATGATAGCATCACCCTGACAGGAGCTAGTGACTTGAGAAACGCTTATGACGCTAGAGACTATTATCCTCATTGGACCTTCAACACATCTGAGGACAGACGAATACGATTTGATTTTATTCGATTTCATTTCCACCGTAATACGGACATTGGAGATGGTCTTTCTCCAGGAGAAAACACACGCTTGGTTCGGTTCGTATATAATGATGGCCATAATGACAATTATCAACCAAGTGATGTATTTTCCATATCGAATGCTGCGTGGCTACAGACCGATGTCACCGCAAATACTCTAAACATGGTCTCTGCAAGATGAGAAGCTTCTGCTATATTTCATCCAATAACAGGTACATGGACAATAATCTTTTATTGCAATCTTACATGTTCCATTCTTGTACTTCTTTCTTCTATTTATGAGGTTGGAAAATTCAAATTATACTCAATTGTTTAATGCAATAATGTGCGCATGATTTAAGTCGAATATTGACAGAACACGGTATACTGGGCTTCCCCGTTAATTATTTAATACATGGTCATCAATCTTCATGAACAATCCTTGGCGCTCTGAGTATTTCTAATTAATCTTAAAGTAAAAGTTCAGGAATAGGACGACGTTGCTTTTCATACCGCAGAGCAGGATGATGGATTCTGTATTACATAACATTATGTAATATTTGTGATGTGTTCTGTTCGTTCTCACGTGGCCAGATAGTAGATGACAAGCGGGGCACATATTACCGTCGATCCACTATTATTCGGCACCGTTAGACTAACACTTTCGTCTAACATTGCCATAAATTGCAGTTGGAAATAAACCTATTTTTTAAATGAAATTTAATCGTGACATTTACTTCGTTAATGTATTTATCCATTATACATTTACTGTACTGAATTGTCTCTATCTGCATTCATGTCGAATACTAGTAGGACCGAATATCGGCGTTGATACGGGTCACATTCGCAGTCAATATCACATCAACTTCTGTGGCAGGTTTGTAATAATAATCAATTACTTTTAATTTACCCTTTAAAAAAGCATACCAAAATTACTGAATTTATGTCTGCTCTGTTATGTTTTTATGTCCGAATATAATTATTGAATACTTTATTACTTTCAACTTGCAGTTGCTGCAGTTCGTGTACGCATATGACGTATATTAAACAAATATACCATGCACTGAGAGCCTCTAGTTGAAATTATGGATTCCGAGGTGACAGGAAAAGCACTATGTTCTGAGGCTCGTAGACCCGAAGAACATAGTGCTTTTTCTGTATGATGTATATTGTTTGTTTTTGAAGACAAATTAACACAACACGATTGTGTTACGATGCAAATATTGAGATTGTAACTTTGATATGTTTAGTTCTTTTCTACATATTCTGACTGTCTAACATACGTTATACAGCAATAACCTTATTATTGTTTATTCTGGGTAAATTTTGGATTAATGTCAATATGCCTACTCTTGTTGTAATATAGGAAAATACCCTTCCTTACTTTAATTACAGTTAAACTGTTGGAGGAGGACGTGGATTTTCGTATTAAAACGCCAAACCACCCAAACAACTATCCAAACAATGCCTTCCAATTATGGGATATGCGAGTTCCAGAAGGTTTCTCTGTAATGGTCAATGTAGAGCGCTTCGACACAGAGAGGGCCCGAGACTTTCTCTTCTTTGGCATGTTTGGGGACAATGTAGAAGAATTCTCCAACGGAGGTAACTTCTGTAACAACTGGAAAAGATTCAGCGGTGTTTACGATCCACAAACCTTGGAAGCTGAGCTTACTCCGAAGGCGTCATTATGGTCGTCAATGAAGATCGTTTTCAGCAGTAATGGTTTCACACGGAAATCAGGGTTTTCCATACGGGTGCGTGCTTTCAGACCTCAGAACAGGTCTAGCTCTTCGAACAAGACTCGTAAGTATCACTTTCAACATGATGCATAGTTAGACGGGAGACCATAGTTTGAATATTGTTAACGAATGTTTCACCCTACCTAAGTATCACTATGATAATATGGTATTACAATAAATATCCTTTTGGGGTCATTAGTATTTTGGCTTGTTAGTTATAGCGGATACGTATATATTATAGTTGATGCACGTTAGCCCTCAAATCTCTTTTGGAAATTGCATTTTGGGCATCTAGATAATACACAACCACCCGGCCAAAAGGTTGTATCCCATTCGTCAGGTTCATAACACGAGCATTTACATCGAAACATTTCCTACACGTTTTTATTTTGTTTAGATTATTTCTCTGTTCCTGAGAAATCCAGTCTCGTTATCTCTACCCGAATTGATGAGTCCATGAATTCAACGATAGACATTGCCACAACAAGCACAGAATGGACATCGTTAAATTTCAACACGTCGTCCAATCACAGAGTCACCATCTCCTTCGAACACCTTTGCATCAAAGGCGACAGCGAGATCGTGGAGATCGGCGATGGATCCAACGTCGATGAAGATACCAAACTGGCGAGATTTAGCGGGAGCACCCTTCCCAGTGACGTAATCACTGTTAGCAATGCTGCCTGGGTCAGGATTCACTTCCCAAATAGGGACAGAATTCTGCGTTTTCGGATGATTGTAACTTCAGTAAACTTTTCAGGTAGGATTTTCCTTCTCTCAACATTAATTAATGTTGTTTTACAAACATACTTAATCAGAAATGGGGCGTAACTGAAATTTCTAAAATCTTTATGATTGTGTGGACTGTGTATCAATATCCGCGTTTCATTGAATGTAATCATGGAAAATAATATCTGATCACGAAACTTCATTTCAACATATAGTCCAGTCAATATAGGGTCTTGACCTCGGAAAAATTGCAACATGGGAAATTAGTTCGGAATTCTGTTCAGGAAACTCCCCTGAACAACATAATAAAAGTCCTGTTACAAATGTCGAGGGTGATGACAAATGTTTGGGATGAAGATGATGAAGATAATGATGAAGTATTGTGTGTCTTTAATTTAATACGTTCATTTCACTTAGCAATCACACAGGTTCAATCTGCAATCAATCGTGGTAGCGGGCCTCAGATAATCCAACGCAAGGAGATAATAATAAGTGAAGATTCAAGTTCCGAAATATAATTGCTTGAGTTTATTCACGAGTAAATACAACATGTATGCGGGATTAATAAAATGAAGCCTGCGGAGAACGCAGATCCGAACTAGCATAAATAAGACTAGACCACAGCTGACTCGATCAGAACTAACTCAAACACTAAATAATAAACTCCGACCTAACCCATGGCTAGCTAACTCCGATCACACTGACTCAGCAGTCACTATAACCAACAACTCCGTACTCCCTGGTACAACCCATTGGTACAACTCCGAACTCTTAGCATTTGGGAAAACATGAGTATTTATACACTTTACAAGAAAGCAGAAAAGTCTTGAAGTCTTCAACAAATATGTAAGGCATTTCAAATATCTAAAGATCATAAGAAACATTGCATAGTTCTGCATATACTTCAACTTCATATAAAACATAGCATTCTTTCTAAAAACAAAGAATAAGAGTAAGCACCAACGTTATGGAATGGGGGAATTTCTGGAATTCAGAGTATGAGCAAGAGAATGTCAACATGTTCAACTTATAGCAAGGAATGGAAAGCGGTATTTGGTAGGAAAGAGAGGGCCACTTGTTCTGATTCCAAAACAAGACGATGAGGCGAGAGTAATACGACCCACGCGCGAGGGCGAGGGCTGGAAGTTTGGAAAGGATCGGAAGTTATAGGAATTCGAGAAATGAAAGGAATTCAAAACATAGTCCAGTGTGTAGATTGAAGGAATTGCGAAGGACAACAAGTGGTAACTTGAGGAATGGGAGTCAAAGGGAAGAGAGAGAAGGGTAGAGAGAGAAGGGAAGAGAGATAGTGGAGGTCTGACTAAACATGAATCAATGACTAAACACATTTATACATTCATCTACTACAGCTCAGTTATAATTGTCCAATACTTTGCAAATACGATCATGATAATTCGTAACAGTCCTAATAAATCGAAGCTGGGGAAAGTGGTTTAATTTGCATTATAAAGATATTTAGCTTATTTGCATGTTTCTGAAATGTGGTCAGGGGTCATTTTCTATCTAGGAAAAGTACAATATTGATAAAAACGATTGTTCTAGGGTAAATTGGGGCAAGAAATCCACTTACGGTACTCATATGCATGTGCCGTATTGGCAACACCTAAAAGCCAAGATGGTTGCCCCTAATTTGCATATTTATGAATATTATTGATTGTCAGTGGTTTCAGCCTCTATTATGCAATAATTCCAGATTATTATTTTTCATTCATGTTCTAAATATGAAGTAAAGATATTTCAGATTGGTTGCCACTTTGGCAACCTCTAGCAATGCATATAATTTTCATAATTAGGTTATTTACCTAATTTGCATATTCCCTCAAATTGAGTATTAGTCCGTGGGCCAGAGGGGTCTACCGGTGACCCCCCCCCCCCTATGATCCTCCGACTTGGGTGTCATTTTGTCCATTGATATGTCTAATGTTAGAAACAAAATGTTCCCAAGAAAAAAACTCATTTGCACTATGATTTTTTACTACTTTTTTGGAGGTATGTAAAAGTAGCACTTTTTCATTTTTTGCTGCATTTCTTAGGGTTGGTGAAAATTGAGATGGCATGAAATGCTCTCATTTCATAATGGCTTGGTCTGTATCAACGAAACTTTGCTGATACATGTGTTTACATATGCATAAGACATAAAAAAAGTTTCATGGTCATAGTTGATTGGATTCATATAATTATGACGTCATCAAATTTGCATATGAAAAATCATGGAAATTTCCTGGATCAAAACGGTCAAAAAAACAATGTTCATTAGTACAGTTTATTTTTTTTACCATGAAAATTATGATAATGAGCTGAAACTTATGTTGTATATTTCTAAAAGTATACTAAGATCATAAATGGTATTATCCTTAGAATATAATGTACACAAATTACGTTTTTTATTACGTAATCACCATGCGTCATATGCAGTTTTAAGGCATATGATGGCCATGTAGAGTAGGTCCCAAGTCGGTACATATTATTTCCTCTTTTATTTCTTTATTTGAGGACCAATCACTCTCATATTTGGCACATATGTAAGACTAGTAGGGCTCTTTAGTTTGCAATAGTTAGAATTTCAAAAGGTCACCATATGAGGGCGCTATTTACTAAATTTTGATAAAAACATACAAAATCCTATAAATTATGATAACAAATTTTGTTTCTCGATCTGTCTGCTTTGTATAGACAACTTGATATTTTGTTTGCATTATTATAAAAATTTAAGACTGTTATGTTGCATATTATATGTTTTAGGCCCTAAATTAGGCATAAGTCCGTCTGAATTTCACCTTAAAAGTGGAATAGGGATTGCATTGCACTACATACAAACAATTTCCGATTATTCATTTAATAGTTACCCTATATGTATCTTGTCCTGAGTGAGATTTGTGATAGCATTTTTACTCCAATATCAAGTTAATATAAAATGTTTGGGAAAAATTATAGTCAGAAACTTGTTCTCTTTTGTTTTGCATGACATTTCTTTTCAGAGAAGAGAACAAATTAACACCTCTTGTCTGCAGTCCATTATTTGATACCTACCCTACAAAAGTGACAGAAACGTCATGTGATAACTAAATGAGTACACACACATGCATGCCTTTATGATTAACATTAAATTAAATTAAAGTCCACAATAAAAATGTTTTAGATCATGAAAAGTTGTCTAGAATTTAGAGGCACATGCATGGGAACGTATGTGTGTGTAGAACTGTTAACTCATTTTGCAACATTTGCGCTCTTATTTTGTTACCAAAATCAACGTACTATGCCAATATTCATAATAAACGGGATACTAAGAACATTCCATTAATCATTGACACCTCACATAATGTCTGCTAGCATGACGGCATGTGAAAGCATGGCTGTGGCAATAGCTGATGTCAGTTAGATTCAATCTTTCATGATTGTTTTTCTTAAATATGAATAAAGGTGACAAATAATGTACATCAAATTTTATCATGAAACTTAAGCATTATATACACCGTCTGTCTCATATACTAGCTGTATATAGTGATGAGATATAATACCAACATGTATCACTATCTTTACACCAGGAAATTATGATAAAGAATTATACCAAAATTAAGCAACTACCATCTAGCTGCGCCACATCTTTAAGGTTTTGAAGCGCTTGATCCTAAACCAGCACCACGCAATCACAAGAGAGCACCCCAAATTTGGGCAGGCTGGCTCCTGACCAATGTTATTAATCACGAGCTAAGTAATTAATTTGCCACCGTCCATAGAAGATATCTTAAAACCAACAGCAATTGCTATATATGCGAAACCGTAATTAGCCACTGGCTCATCCTTAACATGTAAATGAGGTTACAATTGATTTCACTTAACTAAACTGCTGAAACAATTCTAATTTATGCTGAATACCTTTGAATTGTAGTCAAGAGCACAAGAACACAACGCAGAAATTATCTTTCATATAAATATCACACTCAGTACAATCCTAAACATACACCAACTAAATGTAGATCTTACCACGACAACATTTACATGTGTGGACAACTCTGTTGGGAGGACACTTTCCCTGTCGCGGAACGGCATCCATCAGAACATGCAAGCTCCAGAAAAAGACCTATCAGCAACAAAGCCTTAACCAGACCACTTCTTTGCCACACCTTCAAGCTGTTCAAGCGACTAGTTCTGACCCGCTTATGTGCAGTTGGAGAACCATCTCTGATGAAAGAGCAGGCTGGATTCCGGTCTGGGAAGTCTTGCACAAGACAACTGCTTAACCTTACCCAACATATAGAAAATGGTTTCCAGTAAGTGTCTTAACTGGAGTTGTGTTTGTAGACCCCTCTCAACAGTTTATGCTACTGTCAACCACCACAGGCTCTACACAAACTACTGAATGTGAACAACATGCACCTGACCAAAATAGTCAAGACCCTGATTGAAAAAGTTGGTTGAGCTGTTTGGACAGAAGAGTCGTTGGCGCAGGCAGAAGAATGGCCTCCCCAAGGAAGCATTCTGGCCCAACTCTGTTCAACATTCATGGGCGTAGATCTGTCATTGATACTTATTCATCGAGGGGGGGGGGGGGGGGAGGGCGATGATATATTGATTCATCCCTCCCTGATGAATATGTATTACGTAAGTATCTACGCCCATGTCAACATTTATGTGAACGATCAACCTATATCTACCCTCAGACAAGGAGTTTCATCTGTGCAGAAGACCTGTGTATCACCACCAAATGTGCTGACTTCCCTAAGACAGAAACCATCTTGTATGAGGAACTTACCAACCTATCCTTATACTACAAAGAGAATCATCTGAAGTCTATATAATTCAACCAAATCTGAAATATGCGCCTTTTATCTGAATAACATGCATGCAAACCAGAAACTGAAGATCATTTGGAATGGAACTAGACTGGGACACTGTGATAGTCCTCATTACATATATAGGGGTGACCTTAGATAGATCTTTCAAAAGTATACAAGGCCTCTATCACCAAGCTCGAGGGAAAGGTCAACAATCAGATCTACCGCTCTGGCTCTCACTTATACTATGTTGCAGAGTATGCCTGCATGGATGTGGGAAAGCTCAGCACATGCAACGAAGAACACAAGCTTCCGTGATATCACATGATGTATGTGACAAACGAGGACTGATAACATATATCTGATATGTGGCATCGCACCCCCTGAAATAAATAGGGCTGCTGAAAGCCAGAAGGAACGACTGACAGAACAGAGGATGAAGGACCCCCACTGCATCCTTGGCCCACTAAGTCACGGAAAGCTTCCTTTCACGCGTGTCTTCAAGAGGCTTAAACTCTGGGAAGAGAGATTGAGCTTTAGGACATGCCAATAGTGTATGCCATCATAGAAACTGTCATCAGGATTCAACCAACCCTTGATGACTTTGCGTAGCCTGATTAGGCTTTGGGAGGCATGGGAAGATGCAAACCAACATGATGAACTTGGGATATATCGAAGGTGCAGCAAAATGCGAGTGCGATCAAGCCCCTCAGATCATGGACCACCTGCTTAATTGTGATCTGGTACATTGAATGTGCACAATCAAAGATCTGACAGAGGCAAACGACGTAGCGCTCAGATTTTCCCGACATTGGCAGGAATTTGTGTGATGATACAAGATAATGCATGAAACAAGCTCCAAACTGCTATTGAAGGTGGGGGTCAGTAAAACACAACAACCGATAATCTCCTTGAAAACAAACAGTTTATCAATCTGCTGTAGAGAATGCCTTCACTGCACGCGTGCGATTAAGATTCTATCACGTAGAAAGGGTAGACTTATCTCTAACAGTTGTCCATCGCCAAAAATTATCGAGGCAGAGCTCTTAAAAGCGGCCTTGTTTTGTTTTGATGAAAAGAGACTTATACATAGGAGCGGCGATTGGCCTTTTCAAAATGAAAATGGGAACCTTAGGAGCGTCGATCTGCCTTTTTAAAATGAAAGATGGGACCCTTAGGAGCGGCCGGATAGGCTGTATATAAATCGCAAATATTATTATTTATTCTTATACCCGTTTTGCAAATACTGTCTACACGAGTACCCCCCCCCCCCCCCTTGGGGTCATTGATGACGATGGTTGACCATGGTTTATTGCCGTTTGTTATCAACATGTCCACATTGATCTTCGTAGCTTATTTATGCCATGGATATCTCCTGAGGAATATACATTTAAAAAGAAAACAGTTCAACAGATATTTGTCGTCCATCCTTCGTTGTTAGTTAAGCTTAAAACATGTATGCTCTGCCAACGTTTCCCACACAGTGGGTAAAACAGCGAATCGATATCAGCAATGTTGCCATAGTGGCTTTTCAGGCTGTGATCCTTCCAGATCATTTAGGGTTCCCAGGAAGGCCAAATTATATTGAACGGTTACAACTTTATCTTTACCATTTCTATGTGTCATTGACTAATGGAATGTCTCTACTTAATTGCTCTAGATAAACTATGATGTAAAATCATGTTTGATGAATATGGATATGAATAGTATATACCCTTGCTTACATTAATTTTGTATCACACCTGACGAAGTGTTGCAGCTGTGCACGAAACGTCGTGATATTTTAGATTCCTTGTTGACCACATTGCGAGACAAACGAATATCACTAGCGATATCTTTTCCGATGAATCGTATGCTTCATCTTTATTAAAGAACAAGAGTTGCAAAAAATAATGCTGTACACACATACTTCCCCTGTGCATATAGGGTTTGTAAACTCTTTGTTACCCTGGTATCCTCAAACTTATAATGTTCATCCTTGTTAATGAGACGTACTATGCTGTTCCCTTTTCTAAAAAGGGTGGTCCAAGCAAAAAATATTATAATTAATGTTTTTCTGTTTAAATCTTACTAGATGTATAATAGCTATTTTGTGTTTGTTATGTATATTTGATATTCGTAAATGTATTCAGATAGAAACAACTTACTCAATGCTAGATTCACAGGGCTGAACAAATGGTACATAAAAGCATATGTATCGCAATGTATTTCTTATTTAATTTTCAAGGTCACATTCAGACAATTATAAACTATTATACATACATATCCTTGGAAGTATGAACTTGCATACTGTACTAATGAAATCGAGTTGTCAACACAAAACCATCAGTTTAAGACAAAAACTCATAATTGAGGAGGGATCAAATAATGATCTATCAACGAGACGTTTTCATTTGTTCTTTTCTCTGAAAAAAGTGATGCCAACAAGAATAATACAGAATATTGAAAAACAAATTTATGGCAAGATGTCCCAAAACATTTTGCCTTAATTTGATATTGTAATAGATATGATATCGAAAATCTCACTCAGGACTAGATTAATAGAGTTAGGATTAAATAAACAATCGAAATAGTGTGTATGTATAGCGCATATTCCCTATTCCACTTTTAAAGTAACATTTAGGCGTACTTATGCCTGATTTATGCCCTAAAACAAAGAAGATACAACAAAACAGTCTTTAATTTCACTCTAGGAAAAGTAAATTTACATAATAATGCAAACTAAAAATCAAGTTGTCTATAAAAATCAGACAAATAGAGGAAAAATGCTCATTATATCGGAATCTATGGGATTTTGTAGGTTTTTATCAATTTTTTGTAAATAGCGCCCTCATATGATGACCTTTTGATATTCTTACTATTGCAAACTAAAGAGCCCTACTAGTCTTACATATGTGCCAAATATGAGAGTGATTGGTCCTCAAATAAAGAAATAAAAGAGGAAACAATATGTACCGACTTGGGCCCAACTCTACATGGCCATCAAATGCCTGAAAACTGCATATGACGCATGGTGATTACGTAATAAAAAACGTAATTTGTGTACATAATATTCAAAGGATAACACCATTTCTGATCTTAGTATACTTTTAGAAATATACTACATAAGTTTCAGCTCATTATCATAATTTTCATGGTGAAAAAAATAAACTGTACTAATGAACATTGTTTTTTTGACCGTTTTGTACCAGGAAATTTCCATGATTTTTCATATGCAAATTTGATGACGTCATAATTATATGAAGCCAATCAACTATGACCATGAAACGTTTTCTGTGTCTTATGCATATGCAAACATATGTATCAGCAAAGTTTAGTTGATACAGACCGAGCCATTATGAAATGAGAGCATTTCATGCAATCTCAATTTTCACCAACCCTAAGAAATGCAGCAAAAAATGAAAAAGTGCTACTTTTACATACCTCCAAAAAAGTAGTGAAAAATCATAGTGCAAATGAGTTTTTTTCTTGGGAACATTTTGTTTCTAACATTAGACATATCAATGGACAAAATGACACCCAAGTCGGAGGATCATAGGGGGGGTCACCGGTAGACCCCTCTGGCCCACGGACTATACCGGCCTCATTAGTGTCCATATCTAATTTACATAATGCAGTCAAAATTTTAGAAATAGTGGAAATCAAAGGTGTCCCAACAAGGATCAAAGACATGCCATTTAGAATAAAAAATCAAAAGCAGGATCCTGGAATTATTTGATTTAAGTTCCAAAATTGTGTCTGAATGTCCTTCCGTTACCGTGGAATTGCCCACTTGCTAAGAAGAGCCAGAGGTTTTATTGACAGACCAACGGCGCTTTTATTGTACCAAACTCTAATCCAAAGTCATTTCGATTATTGTTGCACTACTTGGATAAATGGTCATTTAACGCATTTAAGAAGATTACAAATGTTGCAAAATAGGGCACTGAGATAGGGGCACCGTTTTACAGGTAGAAAATCGTTTTAATCGCCAAACATTATATGCTACATTGGACATGTTTGATAGATGGAAAAGGCAAGCGTTGCTTCTTGTGTTTAAGCTCTTAATAATGATTTACTTCCACATAGTTTATGTTCTCGCATTAAAAAGAAAGAACATATTTATACTATACGCAATTGTAATAATATTATTAGTTTACCTCGGCCGAGGTCACATCTTTTGAAAAATAGTACATTATATTCTGCTTCCAAATTATTTAATGCTCTTCCACAAGAAACAAGATTAATTAACTCTTTAAAGCTATTCTCCAGTGCAATAACACAAATTTCATATGACAATCAGTAAATTGGATCTGATTATGCTTTAAAAACAGCACATTATTTCGTCTGAATAATTGTTAATACATGTATTGCATTTTACTTTTGTATGTATATTTCTTTCTGTAGTTTAGATTAAGTATAAATTGTTTTTGTTCCTTGTTCTGTTATGTATCACTTTTAAAATGTTTGATGTTTTGTTTCTGTAAATATGTGTCACGGCCTTGCTGAAAAGCAGCTTTTTAGCTGATAGCAGGCTTTTTACCGTGAATAAATAAATAAACCCAAACCCAAACTTGTAAACGAGCACCGTAAATGTATTGCTTGCCCCAAAATACCTTAGAAAATGTGTTTTAATTACTAGTGTGCTATTCCTAGATAGAAAATGACCCCTGACCTTATTTCACAATTATGCAAATTAGTTAACTATCTTTATTATGCAATTTAACCATTTTCCCCAGCTTCGATTTCTTAGGACTTGTTTAATGTTGTTCAAGGAAGTTTCCTGAACGGAATTTCGAAGAAAAATCCCATGTTGCAATTTTGCCGAGGTATACCCCCTAGTATTTGCTAGATTGACTGGACTAATAATTAGGATGTGCTTTGAAGACAGACTGAGATTGAAACATTTAATATCTTGTTGTATACAGAAGAGGCGCTATATGTAGAACATCAGGTGTACAAACATTCTCCCAGCTTTCCTGACAACTATCCCAACAATGCCTACAACATTTGGTTTCTTCGAGCCCCTAAAACTCTCGTCATCAGGATTGAGTTCTTTCAATTCAACACGGAGTTCGGAGCAGATGTTCTCCATATCGGGGAAGATGTTGTTACATTCGCACGAAGTTCACCACGATGGAAGCATCTAAGCGGTTACTATGGCAACGGGCAGGCATCTTGGGATTTCATATCAACCAGCTCGTCTCTCGTAGTGATATTCACGAGCGATGGCCAAGGCGGTGCATCCGGGTACTTGATGGGCTTCATGGCAGGTAAGCAGAGGCATGGCTAGGTCCCATCTGTTTTTATTAATAAATGTATTATAGAACATGCATACGCCGTGATTAGTATTGCCTCACGCTACCCCCTTATAGGAAATGTTTACCTTATTTCGCCCCTTTTGAGGTTACAATTAATCGTTGCAACTATTGAGAACCTTTAGTATTATACCAACAAATGTGAACAAATAAATTAGTAAACAAAGCTTAATACTTTAGGTGTTGAATAATATTTTGACTTATAACCAAGCATTAACCTGTCAACAATCCATGCATTTTATTGATCGTTATAGTGTAGCTTATTCTGATTTTGACATGTTTTCATTGTAGTGAATGTCAAAACAACGTCTGGACCAGACTCCGATGCTTCGTCTCTGGCAACTTTTCCATCCTCAAACCAAGTCATTTCCATGTCATCTGTTGACCCCCAGGCGAGATTCAACGATGAATTCGATGTCAATATGACCAGTGAAACAAACGCTTGGACGGTGAATCCGGCACAAACTGCAGGTAGGAATGTGTCTTAAAACGTTTACAGGACTAACCCTCTGAGTACCAAATTTAATTGCAAGAATCCACATAACAATTTCTTTAGACAAGTTTGCATCAATAACACATTGCCTCATTCATGTACAATGAATGTAAGCTTGGTTAAAAGTAAAGAGTCCTTTTCAAGTTACTCAACACTTGTACATGTATATTGAATGCATTTATGAACAAATCCACAGATCTGATCCTATGAGTATTGTGACTAGAGCCGACCATGACACTCAGAGGGTTTAGGAACCAATCAATAGATTTGATTCTATGAGTATTGATACTTAACACGACCGTGACTTTGTAATCTACCATGGTGAAGCTATATGGTTATCCATATTATATGCAATCACAATGGACGTTACCTTCATGCTATTCATAGGGAGACCAGTAACAAGAGCAATGATTAAACAGTTACACCAAGGAGGTTCAAACACGAGGAGATCTATCGCCAATTAATTTATTCAAGCACCTGTTAGTATCAATGCATGAAAAAAAGAGTATTAAGGACTCTCGCAGCTTTGATCACGATCTGTGATGCCGCCTCAAAATCACTATAATGCGGTAAGAGAGTGATCGATTTACACAAATATTACTCTAGAAAGTAAAATTTTGTGTTTTTAAATTGAAATTATTATGAGGTATTAGGATAGTATGGATGAAGATTATTATAGCTTCCCATGCATAAACATGGTCAAATATTGGAGATACAAGGCAATAATCTTCGAATACAACTCCTTCTAAAATCCTGATTTCTCAAATTCCGCAAAAATCCTCAAGACAAGTTTATGTTATTCGTAAAAACAATTATTTGTTCTTCCTTGTAAGTTATATCTTATAAGCGGCCATAGCAGAAATTTGATAATTTTTGCATGGATAAAATCATTCCCTTTGCTTGTCCCAATATGCAATGTATACACCACGTCATAGCTGGGATTATGGGTCATCAGCGAAAACTGGGAAAAACTTTCATTTAGACATCTATTGTCATTGCTTGACATTGCAGGAGTTCAGAAATGCGCCTCATTGCCATAAAGCCTAAATGCATCTGTGGATGTACGCATTATAGCTCGGTGGTGGCATCATAGTTCGAACAATAGGGTCTAGGTTTGAAGTTTCTCCTCGTGTTTGAACCTACTTGGTTACACAAGTTGTAACAAACTTGAAATGGTGAACGTATTACATGTATTATTCTATTTAGTTTCTGCTAGTATGCAAAAAGGCACGCGAGCGTATCAACAGTAACCGTAGTCCAATCTTTTCGCCTTTCCACTTTATTAGCATATTGTATCATTTACCCTCTAAACGAGCATCCCAGTTCCACAGAACATACCCCTTTATTGAAGATTGTTTGCATTTGAATTGCATTGTTAGCAAGGACCACCGTCATAACCGTTGGACAACTCATCCTAATTGTCGCGCTCTCCGTGACAGCTTTAATTCTTCTGGTGATCTTCATCAGATGGCTGCATCTAAAGCGGCGAAGATATCTACAACACTTTGAACAGAAGGTGGTTAACTATGGTTCATTCATATAATTCGAACATGGAACATTTAATTTATTTATAATATAACAAAATACATATTTTAAAAATATGATGCAAAATACTACTGAAAACTGCTTATCTACTATGATAACGCCTGTGTAGTAAAATGAAAGTCAATAGGCCAAAATTTTCGATCCTAGCAGCATTTTCTTCAGAGGCTAAAATGACGATGGTTCATAATACATATAGAGAACATAATACTTTATAGATTATATAATTATACTATCTATTTAAAAAGTATATAACAAATGGTATGTCAAAACAAAACACGATAATTCAATCTATCCCATATATTCAGTAGATAATACCATTGTTTCGTTTTTATTCTACCTACATGTGCCCCTTAGCTATAATTGTATTACTTGGCCAATATACCCAACAATATTCTTTGTGCTTGCAGCGCTAAATGACATATTGCCATAATGGGCTTGTTTTATTGCAGGACTATTGCGAAGTAACGAGATCACTACCAGATCGCCCATTGGCATCCGGAGAAGGTGCTGACTTGCGTCCGTTAAGAGAGGGTCTCCAGAGTACTCCACCTGATAACGACAGCGATCGAGATATAACCTATTACGCAAAATCGAACTGTAACATCTATGAAGCTATTCCTGATTTCGACAAACTACCAGAGATGTCTTGGAAGGGTGAATCGACGAGCATTAAGTCTTGTAACACGGTCAATTTATCCACATTCGGAAAAGAAACAAATGTACAGTATGGTTATGCACCAGTCCCCGATCCTCTTGCCGTTCAAATGCAAGGACAAGTTCCTGATGAAAAGAACACAAATCACCTAGATGACAACGTACAAGACACGATCAAAACCCTGTCTGGAAGGATGTCTCTGACAATGGCAGATTCAACAAGTCTAGCGTCAAATCCTCAAAACCCAGTTGCCGATTTTATGTCGGTCAGAGTCTTTGACGAAGAGGGATACCTTGTTCCATTATCGGAAGAAACAAAGCCTTTGAACTTGATTCAGAAATCTTCAACGGCATCCATGAATCTTGTCCCCCGCAAGACACTCGACGGAAGCAGTCACCGCCCTGATGAACTGGACGACCCGGTACACCATGGATACGAAGCTCCAGATGAAATGAAGATTACAAAAACGAAGCCCCGTTCCTTCAAATCTAATACGCTCATACATGAGTGTTCTGACGATATTGCCTGTGATTCGCTTCAGCATACATATTTTGGATGCGAGACAAATGATTCTCTTCCCATATCCCGACCTTCTACCATACATAGTCGTGACAGGAATACAAGAAGCCGGATCATCGATACTTGCGAAGATAGCTCTACTGTTATGGTGTCATCATCTGTATTAGATGATGAATCATCATTATCTGGTTCCATTGAGTCATCCGATGAAGTTCTGTTCGCACCTGAACCTCTCCAGCATACATACTTTACCACCGCAGATTCACTAGCCAAACCTCTGAAGGATGGCATAACTGGCGAGCTCAGTTTTGTTGGAAGTGGAGTCGACGAAGAAGGCTACCTTGTGCCGAGGGGAGAAAAATATGTCAGAGCGAAGGCTCACGCTTCTTCATCGGTAGCCAACGATGGAGGAGTATCAGATTCCCATGGTCTTTGTCACACCTACCATGACATGCGAGAACAATCACCAAACAACTATCCAGATGGTCAACACGTCAGTAGCACCAAAACCAACTCCTCCACCTTTGACTTGCACGATGGCGGCTTGATTGAGTCTCAAGGGCTTCAGCATACCTATCATGATATGCGAGAAGAAACACCCCAACATCCTCACGGTCAAGGTATATGTAGCACCAAATTCAAATCCTCCGCCGTTGACTTGCACGATGGCGGCATGAGTGAGTCTCAAGGGCTTCAGCACACTTATCATGATATGCGAGAACAAACATCTCCACATCACCAACACGATCAAGGCATACGTCATGATGACGATGACTCTGATATGCAAGGTCTTCAGCATACATATCTTGATTTCCAAGATAAACCATCTTAAAGAAGTTCTGGTTGGTAGCAAATCCCAAAGAAACATAACTCTTCTCATGGAAAGGTAATGAATTGAATGTTTCCCAATGCCTCGCAGGATAACTATCTCCATCTTCGGGAAAGAATCTTCCCAAGTCGTAAGACTTTCTGAGAGTAGGACAGACTCATCTTATAATCACAAACTGATCATGATTAAAGATCATGTGATATTATAATAGAGATTACAGTAATGTAAAGCTTTCCACATATGCTTACATTCAGCAATTCTCCGCATTTGTTCTTAAAATTGAATTTACACAACAAAATATAAACATTGTATGTAGTAGTTATGTATATTCACATGACTTATGTAGTAACGTAAATTACAACTGTAAGCTAAAAAAAACAAAAAACAATTAAAAACAATAATTAAATCATTCAACACCAATAGTTCAATATATTACGGAGTCATACATGTGAGTAATAATACATTAAGTCGAGGATACACGTATAGCTATAGATAATGCTAACTGTCAAGTTATGAACAATTACTTTTTTGCTTATAATAAAGTTTCATTATCATGGTACGATTCACTATTCATACATGATTTCATGATTGCAATTTTGATACAAAATTATATGATTTCACTAGAAAATGGATACAAATCAGTAACATTGAATTTTTATATGGCATTATACATTTTGGTAAGAAATGTTTTTATCCAAACTGATTCTAAAATGTTTTCCTGGTATAGATATTGAAATATTTTTCTTGAAATGCATTTGACTTGTTGGGTGATGCTTTGTAAAAAAAAGTATATGTAAATCAGAACTTAGAAGAAAATGTACATGGATTTACCACAATGTTATATTGTAAAGATACATCGCTTTGAGAACTGAGAAGTTTTGATTCATCTAGCTGATGCTGATGATTAGATTAATTTCATATGTGCTGGAAGCTCTAAAAAATAATTAAACCCATTTACTAAATTTGGATTAACGATTTGTGCTCAATTTAATCCATGAAGAAAACTAACTTATATAGAATATTTATTGATAAAATTACAAAAATGGATCGTGGGCAACGTCGTTCCTTTTGGTAGAGATGGGGTGGGGGGGGGGGGGGGGGTGGGGAGTTGGAAGAAGAGTTGGGGCAGACCCCCTATTGTTCCCATTGTCAGAAATGTTGGCATGCTCTTTGATCCCGTTTGTTATAATTGCTTATGTAAAGTGTTTTTTTTTTATGTAAAGTGTTAAGAGTATTTAATGGATATAATATGTAATCATCGCATATTGCAATGTCATAATGTTCACCAACCGCACTGTTCTAGTTTAGTCTCTCTTTTGGTATAAATTATATTGGATTCTTTTGATCTACTTGGTTCATTAATGTTTTATTGGAAACTCGTTTCGGTGAAGGAGGATTTTAAGTACTCTCCTAATCTCTTGTTCTGCAAAATTGTTATCTTCACTATTAAAATAATTGTAATGATGTGGTCAAACAATGTTCTAGTTTTGCCTTATCCTTAGGTTTAATTTATATTTTTATATTATACAACATTTTAAAACAGGGTATACATAATACAATATAGCGCCGAGGGTCATATCATGGTGTTGAGATCAGCGAGGGCCTACAATTTTAATATACCCCGACTATTTAAGCAGTCAATAATTGTTTTTGTTGTTTATTGTTTATTGGCGGTTTATTCAATATGAATATTTTCGCCCATAACTAAATATTATTCAAATTTATTCCCATATTTTTTCTTCTCTCTTTTTTTTTATATGCATAGGTAACATTTTCTGGCCTATTTAACTGTATAATTAAGATCTAATCTTGTCAGAAATGTTGGCATGCTCTTTGATCTCGTTTGTTATAAGTGCTCATGTAAATTTTTTTTTGTTATAAGCGTTAAGAGTATTTACTGGATATAATATATAATCATCGCATATTGCAATGTCATAATGTTCACCAACCGCACTGTTCTAGTTTAGTCTCCCTTTTGATATAAATTATATTGGATTCTTTTGATCTACTTGGTTCACTAATGTTTTTTGGAAACTAGTTTCGGTGAAGGAGGATTTTAAGTACTCTCATAATCTCTCGTACTGCAAAATTGTTATATTTAGCTTTACAGTAATTGTAATGATGTGGTCAAAGAATGTTCTAGTTTCGCTTCATCCTTTGGTCGAATTGACATTGTTATATGACGATAAACAAAATGGAAACATGAGATAAGTGTGATTTACGACTGACCACTTGAAACTATGTCTTGGAGAGGAATATAAATTACATTATACCGTATAGGAACACTCAAAAGTTGTGCCGTTCTTTTTGATTGTTAATGTTTGAACTTCAAACTAAAAAAACTTAACCAAACCAAACATGTCCGTTGTTCAATGGACAATACCGATATCCCGATTCAATCATATCAACAACGGGTGTGTTTGAAATGTATTATTTTATCCGAAATAGACAAGGGTGATGTATATACCTAGTCGTGAGAGGCGATGTGTGTATGTGTTGTGTGTGTGTGTGTGTGTGTGTGTGTGTGTGTGTGTGTGTGTGTGTGTGTGTGTTTTTGGTAAGGGGTGTTACGAGGGCGATGGGGCATTACAGACCTCGAGTGTTTGAATTAAAAAAAGTAGGAGCAAAACTCGGTTCATTTTCAGGGTTAAACTTTACATAATATGTACATACACCAGCTCATTATCATACAACAGTATGTTGGGTAGGATAGCAATGGGGCTAATGACCAAAGCTTCTCCACCCGTCAAGAGAAGTAAAAAGATCCGTACGCCAATGCCCGAATGTAATCCTCTTCAATCTTCACTTAAAGGGATTTAGTAGCATTGTCCAAATCCTCAAAATCCAATTGGAATTTTAGCGGTTCCCTCATACCTTGTTGTATTCGTATTAACAATACAAGCATGAGACAGGCTTCGGTTTTTCGAATTTCCCTTTCGTTAAAAAGGTATTTACGATTGAAGTGTTCAGATGTTATCCACTGGACCGCGAAAACCGCGTACAAAGTGGGTGCAATGAGTTAGTGAATATCACTTTGCATTCGTGCTCATTACTCGGCCAAATAACGTCCATTTAACTTGAAATATTTACACAACACCCAGTGGACATATCGAAAAACAATACTATCCATTGTATCATCACTTTTTGCACGTGTCAACAAAGTAACTAGATCCCTTTAAAGGGATAGTTGAGTTTTGGTCAAACTTAAATTTAGTAACCAAAACCTGCACCGTTGCGATACAAACTAATAGTTATAACTCCACCATGCTCGAACGGTATACACAAACACAAACGACTAAGTAAAACCCTGTTATTGTTCAAAAAGAGCCGTTACAACTCAAAATTGTGCATCTAATGTTTTTTTTTAAATAATGATTAAATAGAGATATCATCAACAACTATTTAAAAACCTATTTTGAGCATTGTTTGTGTCTTTTTCTAAATAGTCAAGATGTCACCCGGCAGGGTGAATTTAATATTTTGAAATCAAACTTTACAACTATAGGAGCATTCGAAAGGGAATTATTCTCATTTCACATGATTTATTTAATGAACTTTCAAGTGGAATTAAAACCAATTAGTGTCAAGGGGCATTTCGGGAAGAACCAATACTCAAGTGTATCTTTAATGATTTAAATTGCCTATAGTGGTTAGTGTTTGTATTAATGTCACGTGCATAACAAATGTGAGGTATGAAACAATGGGAATTGTGCCCGCATGCCCATTGGGTGCACTGGGGGGGGGGGGGGGGGGGGGCAGACCCCCTGCACGTTGATCCCCTTTTGAGAAATGTAGGCATGCTGTATGATCCCGTTTAATATAAGTGCGAATCTAACTTTTTTAGGTGTGTAAGAATATAATCTATGTAATCATCAATCATTTAAATGTTGTACAGGTATATAATGTTTGCAAACCACAATGTTCTAGTTTGTTATTATATTATGTGATGCTATTGATTTACTCTGTCAAGCACGCGTCTCTATCTAGAAGGATTGAATATGAATGTCGTTGGTCGCTCCAACTGCATTCTCTGGCAAACCAGTGAACTGAAACCCACTCCGCGCATCGCTCGATCACAAGGGTCCTGTTGCAGAAAGAGATCCAATCGATTGCAAAGTTGCAATTAATGGCAAGTCAGAAAACTTGCACATTTGAAGAAATCAGCATTTGGTCACATGAACGGACTTACAATTAATTGCAACTTTACAATCGATTGCATCTCTTTCTGCAACGGGGCCTATGACGGGCGGATGAAGTCATAAACCATCGATGGAAGAACGATCGATCCATTTTAGTAGGACATACATCGAAGAGGCATAACTCCATGCATTGGTGACTAGTGAGTGTGTTGCTGTGTATAGACATGCAGTGATATGAGCATCCATCGATCTCAAACATTTTATGTGTGTATGTCGTGTGTATCTAGAACGACTTGCAATAACGCAGGCTAACGCACTGTGGTAGAACAACCTTCGTTTCTCCTTTATTGCCCAATGAGAGAGCTCGATTTCTGGTTGGATACGGTCTGACTGCGGGGGTACTAGTCTAGGTTCTGGACTATGTTTACACCTTTCCCCCATATATCGCGTAATACCACTCTGAACTGTGAAGTTGTACGGACAGATTCACAAGGTGTATAAGGTGTATACAGGTACAGAACCTAGACTAGTACTACCAAGGAGGTATTAGAAAGCCTTTCTAATACCTCCTTAGTACTACACACAACTTGCATGTCTTCGATGAAGTAGTGTGCAATACAAAAGACGGTCGATTGAAAGAAAACAAAACGCATAGATATAGAGGGAGCGGGGCGAAGTGGAGGGCAAGGGACAGGAGGAGTGACCCCCCAATAAAGGCACACATATTTTCATGTATACTTTGCCAAACTTTGATCGAGTTTATTAATGATAAATGATATATTACACGCGAGGGAATACAAATCGGGGGAGGTTTTTACACATGGATCCGATAGTCCACTGAGTGGGATGTGTGAATTATTCGGTTTAATTCTCCCTAAACAGCTTCCTATACTGTAAATCCATTTACCGCATTCCTCCCCAAATACGACCCTGAGCACTCCACAGGGTGCCATACTAGACACGTGTTTTAAGCGATGACATGTCGTTCATTCTCTGCACAAAGTACACAAATCTAAACCCGATTCCCACCCCCTCCTCCCCCTCTATTTATATATCTCTCCCTCTCTCTCTCTTTAATTTTTTTCGCCGCATCTCTGCAAAACCAAGGAACTAGAATAGCATAATACTGTGTCGTTCTACACACAGAACATGCACAAATAATGCATGTGACATGTCTGAGATCGATGGCAGCTTGCATTAATGTGTGTCGTTCTATATATACACAGGATAAACACAAATAATGCATGTGAAAGGTATGGGTTCGAAGGCTGCTCGTATTACTGCTGATACATACATACATAAACACTCGCATCACAACACGTACCAACGTGCTAGACCGGCAGCCTAGAGGTCTTTTGTGCATCGAAAAGCGTACTGATTGTTGAACATATGAATATTTAGTGGATAATGTAATTAATCCAAAAATATGAGTCTCCCTGGGTGTCTCCGTGGATAAAGGGGTCCTTTGCGCCTCCAAAAGTTGGACCCTGGGGATTGTCAGATGCTTCTATTTTGTGCGATTGTACCGTGTTAATCGTCGCTCACGACTCATCACGCCGGGGTAAGCGCATCGTAGACAATGGAGAAATCACTCATGCATGTTACCTTTTTCGAACATTGTACGTTGCCTGTTTTGAAAGACAAAATACACGTTGATGCATTGGGGATTATATCCAAAACATCTTGCAACTTAACACATATGTCTTACAGATTACAGAATACATATTGGATACAAATGTCATCCGTTAAATTACCCTACAGTTGCCTCTGAATGTTGAAGATCGACTCGTCAAAGTCGTTTTTACAAAAATGACCTTCCACTTTCAGAAATTGTATTTCCGTACGTAAATGTTATAAATGAACCCATACGACACGATCGCTGCACACCTATGACGTAAAGGTCAGTTTAATGTTTGTATTGGCGCCATAGCTGCATGTAGAGGACAATAGACATTCTCTCGCAGGATCTCAAATCGGCTTGTAACGCAAAATGAGGCGACCTCTTGACGCATGACCATAGGTGAATGTGTGTGTGTGTTTGTGTGTGCCCTGTCGCTATGCCATGCGCTCATATTGGTTCCTCTGCATTCGGCTATTTTCGAGACGGGTGTTTATGTCATGTCTCAAAATTAATTTGTAAGTGGAAGCCCTGTTTGATCTTGTTTTGGTGATGGGGTTCATTAAAATGTATTTATATGGCCTTTGCATATGCAAACGTGCTATCAATATGTATTATGTAATCTGTAAGACATATTTGTTAAGTTGCAAGAGGTTTTGGATATAATCCCCAATGAATCAACGTGTATTTCGTCTTTCAAAACAGCCAACGTAAAATGTTCGAAAAAGGTAACATGCATGAGTGATTTCTCCATTGTCTACGATGCGCTTACCCCGCCGTGATGAGTCGTGAGCGACGATTAACACGGTACAATCGCACAAAATAGAAGCATCGGACAATCCCCAGGGGCCAACTTTTGGAGGCGCAAAGGACCCCTTTATCCACGGATAGACCCAGGGAGACTCATATTTTTGGATTTGTTACATTCTCCTCTAAATATTCATATGTTCAACAATCAGTACGCTTTTCGATGCACAAAAGACCTCTGGGCTGCCGGTCTATGCCGCCGCTGCGCTTCGAAGAGATTTTGTAACGTACTTCGATTTATTTTTGGATCGATGATATATGGCACTGTAGGCCCGTCATAGGGGCCCAGTTCTAACCTTCATGACCTAGTACAGTTTGGACTGCAGCAGCGGCGAATAATGTATTTTCTTCCCGTCCGCTATTGCCCGGTAGATAGCGACTAGCCCCTTATAATTATCCACTAACGAGACTGACAGATCCACTTAACGTGATTGATCCACTAGTCCAGTTTGGACTGTCAGTGGCGAATAATTGATTTTCTCCCTGTCCGGTCTTGCCCGATAGATGGCGACAAACCCCACATATCCGAGACTGATCCATTTGGGGTTAGGACCATCGATATGTAGATTGGTGATTAGGACTTATAATGGATCAGTCTCGTAAGTGGATATGTGGGGAATGTCGCCATCCAGCGGGCAATAGCGGACATGGAGAACAATTTGTATTCGTTGCAGACCAAACTAGACTAGTGGATCAATCAGGGACTTAGTAACATTGTCCAAAGCCTCAAAACTAACTTGGAAATCTAGCGGTACTCCAAGTATGGGGCAAGTTTCGTTTTTTTTTTCAAATTTTCATTTCGTTCAAACGATATTTGCGATGTTAAACCCTCTACATGTCATTAAAGTCGTGTACAAATGAAGTGCAATGAGTAAGTACATATCACTTTGCATTTTTCTTCCAAATTCAGTACTGTCCTCTGGGTAGAGCATTGTCGTACTGTTGTGTGGTACTGAAGTTCAGTGTGCAGAACCAAATTTGAGAGCCATGTGTCTTTGGAGATTATACAAAAATAAGGTGTGAAAGTGCGTGTAAAGGTCAATCTCTATATAGGTACATGTAGTTAGTTGTGGCGCAGTGTCAGTCCTACCAGCTCACTCTTGAAGTGGTCAAGGGTAGCAGACGATCGTGGTTGGACTGAAAGCTGGTTCCACAGGCAGACGGAACTTGGAAAGAAGAATGATTGGTAGCTTGTGAGTCTGCAGTATTGCTGTATTGTCGTTGTCTAGAAGGGACTGTAAATGGAAGGAGGTATGGTGATCCAGATGGCATTACAATGAGGCCATTCAGGATATCAAACGTCGTGATAACCTTGAGGTGGGCCCGTCGTTCTTGCAGGGTCTGCCACGTGGCCACCTCAGGGTCTGAAGCATTTCGGGTCACGCTGTGGCGTTGGTGATAGTCCTTAAGTACAAATCGAGCAGCCCGTCGTTGAACCATGTCTATTTCTCTGATTTGGTCTTTAACGTGAGGGTCACAAGAGGTAGCTGCATATACCAAGGTTGGGCGGACATATGTGGTTTAAGGTTGTTCCTTGATCATTTGCGGAGAGCCATGCAGGTTTCTAAGGAGAAATCATCTTGTCTTGTTTGCCTTGCTGCATAATATGTTGTCGATGTGAGGTTTCCAGTCAAGCCTGGAGTTGATGGTAACCACAAGGTATTTGGCGTTGTTGACTTTGTTGAGTTCAGTTCCGTTAAGGGTATAATATGACTGGATGACGTTATGCACCCTGTTATTCACTCTTAGGACTTCACACTCTAATGGGTTGAACTCCATTTGCCACTTTGCCCCCCACTCCTGGAGATGCCGTAGATCTTGCTGGAGGGCATCTGCATAAGCTTGGGTGGAAATGTGCATGTACATTGGTAGTCATCAGCAACCATCCGCACCTCTGAAGATACACGGGTGGGGAGATCATTTATGTACGCAAGGAATAGGAGAGGTCCAAGGGCAGTCCCCTGTGATACACCGGAAGTGACTGCGGAATGGTCTGATTTTTTTCCATCAACTATGTCCTGCTGTAGTCGACCAGCGAGGAAGTTTTTTATCCAGCTGAGAAGATTACCACGGACGCCGTAGTAGCTTATATGCTAGTTTGAGTACGCTCATTTCTCGGCCAAATAACATCCAATTAACGTGAAATTTTCACATTTTACTTTCTGGACATTTCAAATCACACCAATACACATTTAATTAACCATGCATCACTTTCTACACTTGTCAACAATAACAAGTTACTAGATCTCTTAAAGTTGATCAGTCTCGTAAGTGGATATGTGGGGTTTGTCGCCATCTAGCAGACAAGAGCGGACAGGGAGAAAATAAATTATTCGCCGCAGTCCAGTTCTAATAATAGAAGTATGACTCCAACTGCCATTGTAGAACGTTCTAACCTAGCGTCCACACAGTGGCGTAGCCATGGTCGGCCCGGGGTGGGTAGGAGGCCATGCGAAGTGCGTACAGCCGGGTAAGTAAAAATATCCACTGTGCAACGATTTCAATATATTTTTCCCCCGCAGAGGGGAAGTAAAGATGAACAATATTTAATTTCTCACCGTATGTGGCAGTTTCTCACAAGGACGATATTCCACAGTTGGGGCAATGTCCCCTTGCAGCCTAAATAAGATGTACATGATCATGTCGGAATCTTCCCACGAAAGTCATCTTCGAACATAGCCTCATATAGCCTCGAGAAAAACCCCTTTCTATATGGCTACATTTACTAAAGTACATGGACCAGTCAGCTGGACCATTTACACGCAATATACGCTAATAATATATGCTGGAGATAAGGTACCGGCCATTCGTACACTGTTGCGTTCAACAGTTGAATGTTGAACGCTGTGTTTTAGGACGTATCGCTACGGAAAACGGACGGGAAATAATCATTTTTTCTACATTTTGCGGTCTTCAAAACAACAAAGTCAGTAATTATTATCAAATTATATGAGTTGTGGATCACATAAACGAATGTTTTGTGTTTTTTTGCATTTGCTGGTAAATGGAGGGAGGAATCGGCCGACAAAAATAGTTTTGTGTTCGATATTGCAGCAGGCGGAAAAGATTCATCTCCGCACAACGCTATTGTAATGTAGATATATAATAAATATGTGTGTTTCCATCGGCGAAGTATAGAACTGCTGATTGGAAAAGACTAACACTGGTGCGAGTGTAGACTAGGATCGAGTCCCTCACTCGCATTGCTGAACTCCTACCACCCACAATATATAGCGCCACTTACGAGAGAGATATGCACAACGAGGAAGGTCTGCACAACATCATGTGATCGCTGCGAAAGATGGCAGCGATCACTGATGTTGGCATAGCCTTTAGTCAAGGCTCTATATGGCTTGGAGATTCTCTATGCGATCGCGAGCTAGCTAGCTGTGAGAGAGCCACTCGCGCTGCGCGCTCGAGCTCGGCATTTCGCGGTTAGTACACTGCCGTTGTAGAACCTGCCAGACAGCACGATGCCTATCGGATAGGCTAATGTTGGCAGCGATCACTGATGTTATGCAGATCTCTCTCGTTGGCGGCGCTTTCGAGGGTCTAGATTATAGACTATAGTGCGAGTGTCTTGGCGGCGCCGCTGAGTACTATAGGCTTTCGATGCTAGTCGTTTTAAACAATACTAGACGCGAGCCCTTGTTATTTCTGAGCATTTACATGCTATTCGATGGGCAGAAATGTAGGTGTAATGTCTATATCCGACCATCCCGCTTTACAAACGGTAATGCAATTACAGCTAAATGACAGTATTGGGAAACAACCCCCACTCAATAAATTAAATATACGCTCTTATTACGAACCATGCATGTGAAAGAAAATATTTTTTTTACTAATATAGGATAATGAAAATGTGGCCAGGAAACCGCCTGCAAGTTGATATATTTGTAAAATTAGGATCAAACCCCGCCGCGCGTGGCAGAACGGCTAGCCGATCGGCTATCTGTAAGATTCGCTGCCAGCTAAGTTCCGTCGGGCCAAACAGGCAGGCTGTGAGCCGTTCAATCTAATCGGCGGCAGATGGAATTACCCTTATTTGTCCGCATTTTACGATGCTATGGGTCATAATTTACCACATAAACTCTCTTGTAAACTACTTTAACTATGTTAATGAATTTGTTAGGTCAACAGAGTGGATTTCTGTAATGTTCCCATTACTGTCATTTGGCTTTAACATACGGAATTATTTCCATGAAAGGTGATCAAGAAATTAAATTTTTAATGAGGCATATACATAGATCCCAGTGGAATGGGAGGAGATACAACCCCCACGCACAAACACACACACACAAGCACGCACACACACCACACACACACATACACACACACGCACCACATACACACACACTCAAACGCAGTCACGTCCACCCACACAGTCGCACACACATTCAACCGCCTCGCACGATACAGTATCTGTGAAAGACATATAGTCAAAACCTGTGTATAGTGACTACCTAAGGAAAATAACAACAGTGTAGACGGGTGACCTCTTTAGACAGGTTCCATAACACAGATTTTCTCTGCACGAGGTCACTTTTGGTGACCACTATAGGCAGGTTTGACTATACATTCTGGTTTATTTCCTATTTTTCGACCCACCCGGGGATGGGTGTTTCACAAAGAATTTATGGAAAGCCAGTAGTTTTTGTTTTTATTGTTAAATAGGCCTACAATTTAAACAAAAAAGAAACATTATTAGATTGACTTAAAGTTATTATTGTAAAATTGTGTGGGAAAGTTTTAAATATCCGCATTTGGGCTCTTGAGTATGTTTTATTCCGAAGCTAAAAAAGTTTCCATCATTTTTAAGTCCATCTTAGTGTTAAATTGTACTTGGGATCTTTGTAAAGCTTTTGTTATCGTGGTTGTTTATATGTTTGAATCAGGATATAAACATTAAAGGGATATACAGTTATGGTCAAACTTAATTTTAGTAACTCAAACCTGTGCGTCATCTATATTATAATAAGAGGACGGTGTTTTTGTCTGTCGCCAAAATGTTTCGGTCGCCAAGATGTGTCCAGAATGCAGTTTTTCAAGCCGCGTCTGGGCAATAAAATCGCGATGCAGCTTCTATACTGACGTAATGTGCGTGCGAAAAAAACCCCCTTGGTGCGTTTTACTAACCAAAGTGATGTGTCCAGAATGCAGTTTTCAAGCTGCGTCTGGGCAATAAAATCGCGATGCAGGTTCTACTTACGAAATGTGCGTGCGAAAAACAAACCCGTAGTGCGTTTTATAACCAAAAGTGATACCTCAAACATTGAACAAATTACTACCGGTCAGACGGGGAGCGTGAGTCTGCGATAAGCTTTCGTCTGGAGCACCTCGATCAGTTGTTTACGAGTTGACCGCTATTGAAGTGCCTTGGAAAAACTACCGTATCTCTCTTGAAACCTTACCAAAATTCATATTTCATATACCAAATGAAAAGAAGAATAACCTATTTTTACTGATAAATATAATATTCGAACAAAATAATGTGAGAAAATATTTAAAAAATAGGCATGATCCCACCACAAAACAAAAATAATTTAAGCTTCAGAAAAGTAGAAAATTTCATTATTTATCACCCTTGGGCAAAGCCGAAACTTAAATATATGATTAATCATACATTTATAAGACTTAACACCAAATACCCTGTCAATTTGTTTTATTTTAAAGAGTCATGTCGGGGAAAATCCCCAACAATGTCGATTACGATCGGAACTGCGATTGTCTCGCGCTACGAGAGTGCATGGCAGTCCCAACAGTACATTTTCGTGTAGTGTGTTGTGCGGTACTGGTAGTCCGCCGGTAGTTCACACACTGCAAAACGAGTGTCAATTTCCAACTCTGGAAAGTCAATTAAATCGTTCTTTTTGTGATTTCTGGTGTCATTTCTGTGCTGTGAATGACTGAATTAATTATGATCAGAACGTGCCTTTTTTGTTGTATATGCCGATGTTTGGTGCGTGATGGAGATATATAAGACAAAAACAAATTTCTCAAAATTTGAAGAAAAAAAACAGGGGATCCTTTCGTGAAGGGCTACCGAAATATGTTGTTCACTTGCATTTTAAATGCTTTTTGTAAATGTCTACTCGAAGTGTATACGTATTTGTTTTTGCACTTAAGCAGTGGCATACCCAGGATCTTTTGAACGGGGGCTTTTATTCAGCGGGCCAGGGTAGTCGTAGAAAAATTTCAAAGCCGACATCAACACTTTTTGACATTTTCAAAACCGAGGTCATGGTTTTTCAACATTTTCGAGGCCGAGACCACGGTTTTTCGACATTTCGAGGCCAAGACTACGGTTTTCGCACTTTTCGAGGCCGAGACCATGAAGCGTACAAAATTTAAAAAGCCGAGACCAACAATTTTCGACATTTTCAAGGCCGAGGTCACGGTTTTTCAACATTTTCGAGGCCAGGATCACAGTTTGTCAACATTTTTGAGTCCGAGACACCAGTTTGTCGACATTTGCGAGGCCGAGACTACGGTTTTCTCAGTTTTCGAGGCCGAGACCAACAATTTTTGACATTTTCAAAACCGAGGTCATGGTTTTTCAACATTTTCGAGGCCGGGATCACGGTTTTTTCGACATTTTCAAGGCCGAGACCACGGTTTTTTCGACATTTTCGAGGCCGAGACTACGGTTTTCGCACTTTTCGAGGCCGAGACCATGAAACGTAAAAAAATTTAAAAGCTGAGACCAACAATTTTCGACATTTTCAAGGCCGAGATCACGGTTTTTCAACATTTTCGAGGCCGGGATCACAGTTTGTCAACATTTTAGAGTCCGAGACACCAGTTTGACGACATTTTCGAGGCCGAGACTACGGTTTTCTCAGTTTTCGAGGCCGAGACCAACAATTTTCGACATTTTCAAGGCCAAGGTTACGGTTTTTCGACATTTTCGAGGCCGGGATCGCTGTTTTTCGACATTTTCGAGGCTGAAACAATGGTTTTTTTTACATTTTCGAGGCCCGAGACTACGGTTTTCGCAGTTTTCGAGCCCGAGATCATGAAAAATGACAGTCGAGACCGCTTAAATTTGGTATTGAGAGACCGCTTAAATTTGGTCTCGAGACCGCAAAAATGTGGTTTCGAGACCAGTTAAGATTTGAAATGGGGGGGGGGGGGGGGGGGGGGAGTTGAAACCCCCCCCCCCCCCCCCAAACAGACATTTTTTTTTTTTTACTACTACTATACTACTACTACTACTATTAACAACAATAATACTTCTACAGCTACTACTACTTAACCATGTTTACTGTTTTGTTGTAGTTGAAGAAACTGAACACTATTTGTATTACTTTGTCTAATGCGTCCAGTACCCATCACCCCTCACTTACTAACACTACCCCCCCCCCCCTTGCTCACTGCCTGCATGCTGCCCAGTATTATGAATTTGTATACTATACGTATGTTTAGTGACTGTGTGCCTGAACTTGACGAAATGCTGACCACTGATACGCTCTCATAACTTATTTAACTAACAATAATTTTAGAATCCATTACTAAACAAATGTTTTTTTTTTACACTCGGACATATAAAAAAAAAAAAGATTACAAAAATACAACATTCAACATATCTCACTCAAAGATCTGGTGACGGGTAATTTGCTAGTCATTAAAGAAAAAGACACCTAAACATTTTTTTTAATTAAAAAATCAGCCGTTAACATAGGAGAGCACCCATCAGACACGTTTCATGTTCAGCCGTTTTTTGTAATCAAAAGTTGTGGAATAGGACTGTTTGTTGAAATACTGGTTCGATAGAAGTTATTGTTATGATTAAAGAGATAATCAGAAACAATGTAAAGCCAGGATGATGTTTTTTTTTCCAAATAGTAGGCTTCATAACAAATTGTTTTAAATGTTGATGTTGGATCCATATTCACGTCCAATGATATATATTTAGGGGTATTTCAACTGTTTTGGAACCGATTTTGATCAAACAAAGTAAATAATTTTTTCTTTGAATTCATATGCTTTTTAAATATTACAAATTAGTTTTTCATTACATTACAAACCATCATTTCTTGAACCGCCCTCTGAACCAAAAGTGTACAATCCCTTTAACATTTTAAAGGGGAAGTGATACTGCAGTTTATATCCCTCTCCAAGGTAAACATTGACTTCCCGATTGGGCATTCATTAATTGCGGCACTTATGTCTTATTTTTAATTATCTTCATGTAACACAATATCTTCTCCAAGACGAAACACTTGTATGATCCAATATCATAACTTTCAGCTAAAAATGAGTCCGAGGGAGCAAAGCGACCGAGGGCTGGGGCAGAGCCAGAGGGGAGGGTTTGGGAGGGGGTATCCCCCTCCCACGTGGAAGAATTAGCATTTTTATATTAGAAATGGTGCAAGTCTGGTGCATAAAACATGAACCATATGCCACAATATGTATGATCAACAACATAGCTTACAGCCAAGAAAGAGTCCCGAGGTAGCGAATGACCGAGGGCTGGGACAGAAGCCAAAAAATGTGGTTTCGAGACCAGTTAAGATTTGAAATGGGGGGGGGGGGGGGGGGAGTTCAAAACCCCCCCCCCCCCCCCAAACAGGACATTTTTTTTTTTTTACTACTACTATACTACTACTACTACTATTAACAACAATAATACTTCTACAGCTACTACTACTTAACCATGTTTACTGTTTTGTTGTTGTTGAAGAAACTGAACAGTATTTGTATTACTTTGTCTAATGCGTCCAGTACCCATCACCCCTCACTTACTAACACTACCCCCCCCCCCCCCCTTGCTCACTGCCTGCATGCTGCCCAGTATCATGAATTTGTATACTATACGTATGTTTAGTGACTGGTGCTGAACTTGACGAAATGCTGACCACTGATACGCTCTCATAACTTATTTAACTAACAATAATTTTAGAATCCATTACTAAACCAAATGGGTTTTTTTTACACTCGGACATATAAAAAAAAAAAAGATTACAAAAATACAACATTCAACATATCTCACTCAAAGATCTGGTGACGGGTAATTTGCTAGTCATTAAAGAAAAAGACACCTAAACATTTTTTTTAATTAAAAAAGCAGCCGTTAACATAGGAGAGCACCCATCAGACACGTTTCATGTTCAGCCGTTTTTTGTAATCAAAAGTTGTGAATAGGACTGTTTGTTGAAATACTGGTTCGATAGAAGTTATTGTTATGATAAAGAGATAATCAGAAACAATGTAAAGCCAGGATGATTTTTTTTCCGAATAGGTAGGCTTCATAACAAATTGTTTTAAATGTTGATGTTGGATCCACATTCACTCCAATGATATATATTTAGGGGTATTTCAACTGTTTTGGAACCGATTTTGATCAAACAAAGTAAATAATTTTTTTCTTTGAATTCATATGCTTTTTAAATATTACAAATTAGTTTTTCATTACATTACAAACCATCATTTCTTGAACCGCCCTCTGAACCAAAAGTGTACAATCCCTTTAACATTTAAAGGGGAAGTGATACTGCAGTTTATATCCCTCTCCAAGGTAAACATTGACTTCCCGATTGGGCATTCATTAATTGCGGCACTTATGTCTTATTTTAATATCTTCATGTAACACAATATCTTCTCCAAGACGAACACTGAGATGTTCTAGATTGGTCAGTCGTTAATTGGTGAACTTATGTCTTATTTTCATATATTCATGTAACATAATATCGTTTTCAAGACAAACATTGACATAGTCTATATTGGTCAGTCGTTAGCTCATGCGCTTGTGTCTTATTTTCGTATATTGGTGTAATATAACATCCAGTGAAACAAGATCAAGAAACATTCTGTGACCACATCATTACAATTAGTTTTAAAATCAACAACTCTGCAATACGAGATTTTAAGAGAGTACTTGTAATCAAGCGTTTATTATGATTACTTTCCACAAAAAACATACGCAAATCACAAAAATAAATGGCATCAAATTGTATTTATATAAAAGGACTAAACTAGAAGATTACAATAAGTATAATATTATATTACATTCTCTAGGCTATACTCTAACACACACATAGCTTCATTGGCGCTTTGTCGAAAGATAGTAATAAGGGCGTAAGTAATCACGTCTTTATTATGATTAGTTTTAAAAAACATACGCAAAACACACAAACAAACGGCGTCAAATTGTATCTAGAATTATAAAACTGAATAAGACTAAACTAGAAGATTACAATTATTATAATAATATAAATATTACATTGCCTTGTTCACACTCTAACACTCAAATAGATTCATTAGCACTGTGTCGGATAAGAGCGATAAGAGCGTTAAGTCAAATTATCGCCAAATTGAGTTATGCATACCATCATGTTGGTCAGAGCTTCTCGTTGTATGTAATTTTGCCGAATTCTTTTGATAATAACGATTTGGCATTTCATGAAGATTTATGAAAAATACACTAGAGCTAAATTTGGCTTCTATAATACAGTGCTCCGAAACTGTAAACATGATTATCTCCGAAATAGAAAAGGGTGACTTAGCGCCCTTCTCCTTCTCAACAATCTAACAAACTGAATCAAAGACCAGGCAAAACTGTCTCATAAGGGGAACAACGTGGAGTCTGCGAATTAGCGAATGTCACTTTGCATTGTTGGTAATTTGTTGGCCATTAATATCCGTTTAACATTTTAAAGTGCAATATTTACGCATTACTCAGTGGACATAGCAGATCACTACAATGTACATTTGATCAACAATTCGTCACATTTATCAATAATTATGTCCACACAGTTACTGCATTATTATTTTGTTTAACATAAGCTACAAGCATAACATGTACAGCTTTCTCGAAATGATGATTCTGTGAAATATCACAATGCTGTAAAAAGAATGTGCATTTTCTTAGTATCTATATTTACATTGATCTTTGCGATACATACAACATACGATACCTGGTTAAATATTATATCTAATGAAAATTATTAATTACAAGTTTAAAGGGATAGTTAAGTTTTGGCAAAGAGAGTACAGGTGTTGGTCACACTGAATTTACCTAAACCTGCACACTTACATTATAAACTAATACTTATAACTCAACCGTCCTCGACAGGAAGAAACACAATTCAAATGACAAGGTAAAATGCATGTTATCATTCATAAAGAGACGTTAAAACTCAAGAGGGCACTCTCTAAAACCTCATTCGTTTCAACCATTTAAAATAAAATATTGTGAATGTGATGTTTTGTTGAAATAGTGATTATATAGAGTGATAATCAACAACTATTTAAAACTTTCCTGTGATAATTTTTAAAAAGAGAAAGCATTTTAGAAATTATTTTAACGGCTAGTTCAAAATTATCGAATATTTTTTTGGGCCCCACAATTATTACGAAAGGTTATGTTTATGGATATTTCAGCCATTTCTGAACCGATTTTCATGAAATTAAGTTTTTTTCGTACAAATTGTATGCTCTTTCAAATTAGACACTAAGTTTTTCAATGGCTCACAAACTAATTATTTTGTGTAGGGCCCTCTATACCAAAACTCAACTATCCCTTTAATTAAAACAGATTGGCTTCATCTTCTTTTGCACCTATGCAAATTTATTTTATCAATTAAAGCAACTATCAATACGATCATTAACTTACTATATACAACACATTCTTATTAACATTCATAGTAAATAATAGCCTTATAAAGAATTATTTGGTATTATGTGCAAGTATTTTGAATTGGGAACTTGAAGTGAAAGTGTTGTGGTATATTGGTTCGGTCATCCATCTTTAATTAAGAGGGTCGTGGGTTCGATTCCCAACCACTGTACGCGCGCCTTTCAGCAAGACACTTTATCCACATTTGCTGCTCTCAACCCACGTGTAGTAAATGGGTACCTGGCAGGAATGCATTCCTTGAAATGCCTGATGCGCCTAAGGCAGCTCGGCTATAGCCAGGGTAAACATATACACGTTTACAATGTGCAATAGAGTACAATAATATAGTTAGCTGTGCAATGTAAGTGAACATTATTATAATTATCATCATTATGTCTGCGTTGTTTATCTACATGTATCATATAAAGCTTCTTTGTTGCTTAAGTGATTATCTGTTTGCGTAAGGCATACAGTAATCTTTACTTAAATCAAAGTAATTATTTTGTACCATTTTCAGCTCGATGATATCCATTTCATTAAGCAAGCGTTCATACAGACATCAACTACTGCATTTACATGTATATACATTCTTATCTTATAATAAAATACTTTGTTAAGATAACATGATTGAGGTTAGCCAATCGATGACTCGTATTTGACCAAGTCAGATAACATAAGTATATATCTACTTGATATGATTCGATTATTTCCACTGTTTGCCTTAGTTGTATCGTACGTACCATTTATACATAATTATGATAGCTTAACAAAATATATGAATTCATATCAATAAGCAGAGTCCGTTAAGAATCAAAATGTGAAAATCGCTGATTTACACCTATATCTGCAAAGCTACGTTAAACCTATTTATACATCCATTAATATCACATATATGTGCATATTATAAACATTCATTCATCTATTTGATACTATAACTCCTCTACAAAAACAATTATATGATTCTATCTGATAATATGATACTCTTAATCCTCGTCGTTTCACGTGATAATTCCGCAACGCGCGCATGTATCGCCGCGCGACTTCATGAGTTGTTTTTATTGAAGTCTTGCGCAACCTTTCAGACGAAATTTGTGACGACCGGGTATCATGGGTATGCCGTTCCAAAGTCACATGACCTTTTGTAAGTAAAATTCGACCAGCCCCAAAATCGCAAAATGTTGTGATTTGAGCACAAATCCTATGGAAATGTTTATCTAGAATACACACAAATGGTAAATAATATGTTCCATTGAAAAAACAATAACTAATATACAAAATTAAACAAAAGATATTCCCCAAACAAACAAGTTACATATGGACAATTGTTTAAAGTCGGAAACCTTTAAATTAATTCATACAGAATATTTATATTTAAGTGGTGTGCACTGTGCAGACAAAAAGAGGATTTTTGCATACATTTTCATAATTTATTGATATAAATGCAATCTTGATAACAATTCAATCTCGTAGATTATGTCGCAAGTTATCTGTGTGCCAAATTTTGTGGCGGCCGCGCGTTCGTCGGCCGAGCCCCCCGGTTATATCATGGCAAAAATAACCCAGTCTGATTAGGTTTAAATCGGGGAAAATGTTAGGACTCGATGTATGGATAGCTTTTGCGATTATCAGGCACAAGGCTCACTTCAATTATTACAACTTAGTCCACTTACCATGCCTACGTTTTTCCTTCAGCTGAACTTCAAACATGTTAGAAGAGGTCAGTAGGGAATAATACAGTGCGAGTATAAAACAAACAACGAAACCGAACTTTAATATGAATCCACAATTCTCAAAATATAAATGTTTATATTGATATCATGTTAAAATTTGGGAATTGCCTTTAAAAACAATATCATACACTTTGATCACTTTATCACCGAACGCGACCATATTATGCAAAGTCATGCAAAAACTGACCGTGTCTAAGTTTTCAGTTGTCTTCTTCCATCGTGAATGGATGCGTCTGTTACCGTTTTTTTCTTTCTTCAAAAGACAACTTCACCCAATTCTTTATTTGGAATGTCCTTTGGTGAATCAAAAGAATATACTAGCTGGTTGCCAGTGTTTTTCATGATTATCAAGGTGGAAGGGGATTTCCTACTCCCCGTAGCCAACCCAATGTAATGGAGGCAGGGGGTCCCTGAATAGGATAAAGTTATCTTTGAAAATCAGACAACAGATGCATCCATTTACAAGATAAATGTGTCGAAGCAAATCACATGCAATCTTGACTGTAAGTACCCTCATGATTGAGAAAAGTAGGTGGAAAGGAGAAGCCATGTCGAAATTCCCATAGAAACCCATAGGAAACCCATAGGGCAATCATATTGGTCTCTATGTATAGACATTTCCCAGGTCGAAATTCCTATAGAATATAGGAAACAAATAGGAAACCCATAGGAAACCCATATTCCACTTTCCCTATTGAAACCCATATATACCAATCGGCCTAAGGGTTTCCTATGGGTTTTGGTTCTATGGGAATTTCGACCTGGGTAGGCCTTCCTTCTTAGACATGGGTCTTCATTTCGTGTGGAGCTTCGTAAAGATGTTCTTCCTGGTCGTCAGGTTCATCAGGACGGCGAATGCTTCCTTCGAGAGTCGTAAAGGGGGCGAGATTCACGGATCCCTTTGAAGACTTCTCAACCAGCTTCACAGGCTTACTATCTTCCGTTAGTGGGAACATGTATTCTGGGTCTTCAGGAAACGATTGTACGCCTTTCGAGGCTTCATTTCCCGGAGACAGCCCTTTTAACATAGGCAGGTATGTTGCTTGATCGTTATCTCGTTCTGGGTAATCTGTAATTTTATGGGTACCCACCCTCTGATTCAAATCCTGAAGATATCTTCGCCGCTTCAGATGCGCCCATCGGATGACGATCAGTATCAGTATGGAGGTTGTCACAAATAGCGCCGCAATCATTATTCCGGTAGTTGATCCAACATTCCTCCTAGCTAAAAAAAAAGAATTACATGCAATTCGAAACATGAACAATCTTCAAAAAGTGTAAATAGGCTACTTTAGCTGCTGCAACCTGCTAAACATGTTCAAGAGGGCAAATGATGATATAATCAAAGAAGGGAGGAATTATCTAACTGCGCACCTTTTTGTATACCCGTAGACCAGGCGCGCCGGAAGCAGCTTTGGATTGGGGGGGGGGGGGGGGCAAAACCCGAAGGGGGCTCACGATTTATGTGTTTAGGGGCTCATGCCCGACCACACTCACAGGGTTGGCAACCCCCGCCCCCCCCCCCCCCCCCCCCCCCTCCTACGGTCAAGGGAGCTTTTGCATTTTTGGACTTGAAATTGTGCAATCTGGTGCATAAAAACATGATCCAACAACACAGCTTACAGCCAAAAATGAGTCCCGAGGGAGCGAAGCGACCGAGGGCTGTGGAAGAGCCAGAGGGGGAGGGTTTGGGAGGGGGTATCCCCCTCCCACGGGGAAGATTTTGCATTTTTATACTTGAAATGATGCAATCTGGGGCATAAAAACATAAACCATATGCCACATTTGTATATGATCCAACATCATAGCTTACATCTAAAAATGAGTCCTGATGGAGCGAAGCGACCGAGGGCTGGGGCAGAGCCAGAGGGGGAGGGTTTGGGAGGGGGTATCCCCCTCCCACGGGGAAGATTTTGCATTTTTATACTGGAAATGGTGCAATCTGGGGCATTAAAACATAAACCATATGCCACATTTGTATGATCCAACATCATAACTTTCAGCTAAAAATGAGTCCCGAGGAAGCAAAGCGACCGAGGGCTGGGGCAGAGCCAGAGGGGGAGGGTTTGAGAGGGGGTATCCCCTCCCACGGGGAAGTTTTTGCATTTTTATACTTGAAATGGTACAATATGGGACATAAAAACATAAATGATATGCCACATTTGTATGATCCAACATCATAACTTTCAGCTAAAAATGAGTCCCGAGGGAGCAAAGCGACCGAGGGCTGGGGCAGAGCCAGAGGGGAGGGTTTGGGAGGGGGTATCCCCCTCCCACGTGGAAGAATTAGCATTTTTATATTAGAAATGGTGCAATCTGGTGCATAAAACATGAACCATATGCCACAATATGTATGATCAACAACATAGCTTACAGCCAAGAAAGAGTCCCGAGGTAGCGAAGTGACCGAGGGCTGGGACAGAGCCAGGGGGTTGGGAGGGGGTATCCCCCTCCCACGGGGAAGATTTGGCCTGTATATACTTGAAATGGTGCAATATGGTGCATAAAAACCTAAACCATAATTATGCCACATTTGTATGATCCAACATCATAGCGTACAACTAAAAATGAGTCCCGAGGGAGCGAAGCGACCGAGGGCTGGGGCAGAGCCAGAGGAGGAGGGTTTGGGAGGGGGTATCCCCCTCCCACGGGGAAGATTTTGCATTTATTTACTTGTAATGGTGCGATTTTGTGCACGTCACACAAACAGCAGAGCAATAACAGCCTACACAGGAAGTATGTGGACTGGTACAGAAAAGCCCACCCCAGACGTATCAAATGCAAATTACACAACAAACTGAGATAATTTGTTTGCGCGCGAAGCGCGCAGCGAAAATTTTAAATGGATGAATAATTCAGTTTTAAACGTTAGAATTAACTAGTATTGGCTGATACATTTAATTTGTTCTTTTCCTTTTTCTTTCTTTCTTTCTTTTTTCTTCCTTTTTTTTGAGGGGGGGGGGGGGGGCTTTTTGGGGGACAAAATAAATTAATAAACTGTTCATCATCGTAGCATTATAGTAAACTTTCCAGTTAGAATCCTTACATAGAAATTGTAGGTAATCTGGCATAACCCTGGCTTCACCATGGTTAATTAGAAATAATATAATATTAACAACGTTTCAAATATTCCTACCAGATTCTGCCGAGCTCGTTGTACAAGCATTTTCCGTGTGACTGATCACTGGGACATCGTTGAATCTTGCCCGGGGGTCAATTGATGAGGTGGAGATGCCTTGGGTTGAAGACGGAAGGGTTGTCAAATTCGGAGCATCGGAGTCTGATGCAAACGTTGTCAAATTCGAAGCATTAGAATCTGATGCAAACGTTGTCAAATTCGAAGCATTGGAGTCTGATTCAAAAGTTGTTCTGGCAGTGGATACGCGTTCCTCTGAAATGGGAAAATGATAAAGCCAGAATAAAGAACAATAACAATTACTCAAATGTATCACAGTGGATTGCATGTGTATCAGTGGATTGCATGGGTTTTGAAGTCAACGTGCAGTAGATCAATAGATAGGTCAAAGTTATCTTAGGTAGACAGCGTGTCGCAATAATAATAACGACTTATACACCCTAACAGGCGGGACAGCAAGGGTGGTAACACTCCACTCATTCCCAACTCCCCATTAGCCATACCTCTGCTTAAGCTCACCACACACAGAGCCGACTCAACTCGATCCGACAAGTTTTTAGTTAGGCTTAAATCGGGCTCGATAAGTCGGAGCCGATGCTACGTACCATTGGCCTCTGACTGGCAACATTAGACTAGTGAGGCAACGAATACTAACAAACCCGATCAAACTGAAAAGCATTCAGATCGCGTCAAGTTGGCTTCATGTGCGTTACTTAGGTTTTACGGTATTACGGTTTTACCTGCCATAAAGCCGATCAAGAACCCAGATGCAGCGCCCTCGCCATCACTTGTGAAGATCACCGTGAGAGATGAGCCGTTTGAAGTGAAATCCAAGGTTTCCGTCCCGTTGCCATAGTAGCCACTAAGGTGCTTCCATCGAGGCGAGCTTGCAGCGAAGCTTTCGACGTCTCTTCCAATATGGAGAACATCTGATCCCGACTCCATGTCGAACAGGAAGAACTTGATCCCGATGATGACAGTTTCAGGCGGCACCCGAAGAAGCCACATGTTGTATGCATTGTTGGGATATGTGTTCGGAAAGCGGGGAGAGTATTTAAACACCTGTCGTCCGAGAGGTAGGACCTCTTCTGTACAAAACAAGGAATTAAATAATGTCAACTCCTCCTAAGTGGCGGGATTCCCTATATGACAGATGCATTGGAATAAAGATAGTGTCCATATCTTTAAATACATTTAATAAGAATAAAAACAGCACAAATATCGCGATGATTCGTGGCGATGCCATTGTATTGATATGAAATATAATGTAATAAGCTATTTGTGTACTAATACAAATTCAACATCGTAACAAAAGAGATTCTTCACTGGCAATTCATTTTATTAGCATTTCGCTTATTCATTTTGTTCCTGTCATCCAATTTCCACCATTTAAAGGTATAGTACAGTTTGGGTTGAGGGGGTTGTAAATGGAATAATATCGTTTAGAGGAATTTTAAAAACTTAGTGTTATACCTAACAACAACACAAAAACAGTTTAATTTGTAAGGTTCCCATCTTAATTTTCATGTGTTCACAAAATGCTTATATGTTCGATGCACCAAGCCCCTTTAGGCTGCCGGTCTATATTTTAATCTGAGTCCGACTGGATAGCACATCGTGTTATGATGAAATGAAGTGCCGTGTGCAGCAATATAAGATACTCTATTAGCATGTCATATTTCCATGATTACATTTGATGAAACAGTAATGAACAGGAAGCAGATAATGATCCATAGTCTATACAATTAAGATACTTAGAATTTTTGGTTTGCTAAAGCCAAATGACAGTACTGGGAAACGCCCCACTCACAAAAAATGAAAACATACATTTGTTTCACCAACCATGTGAAAGACTATAACATAATCTGTTAAAGGGGTTGTACAGTTTTGGTAAGGCTGAACTTTAGTAACCAAACCTGGACAGTAACATTATAAACTAATAGTTATAACTCCACCATGCTCGAAAGGTATACAAAATTACAAACGACAAAGTAAAAAGCCCGTTATCATTTAAAAAAGAGCCATTAAAACACAAGAGGGCGCTTTCTAAAAAGACATTGGTTTCAATTATTTTTCATACAAAATTATGCATGTGATGTTTTATTGAAATAATGATTAAATAGAGAGATCATCAACAACTATTTAAAAAACACTTTTGAAAATTTTTGAAAAATCGTCTAATTATTTGGGCCCCAAGTAATTATAAGATCAGATATATTTATTGATATATCAGCCGTTTCTGTGTCGATTTTGACGAAATAAAGTTAATCCTCCCATTAAAATTGCATGTTCTCTCAAATTCGACACTCAGTTTTTCATTACCTCACCCAAAAATTGTGATGTGCAGCGCCGTCTCTACCAAAACTAAACTACCCCTTTAATGTAAGTTTTTGGAGACAAACTGCGTTGAAATTGAATATTTGAGTAAGAAAATATTCTAAATTAAAACTGTCAGTTGGTGACACAAACAAATCGCATGTTCGCGGCTGCATGCAATGCCTGTGGTAAATGTTGCACCATGTGCGCTTCGGACGCGAATTTGAGCGTATATACGCCGGCGTAACGGGCCGAACTGGTGGTGAATTTAGCTCATATTTCAGCGGCTTGAATAAACATTTCAATTGATATTACTTAATTAAACGATACCAAGGTTCCGATTTTCCACACAAGGCTTTTGTTTTAGTATTACAACAATACTAATAAATTAGTTTGGCCAATAACATTATTTTTGGTAATTTTTCCAAATCGAACATTTGGCTTTAAGATACGTTATAAAGGAATTGGCTACAATTTTTGTACACATGTTGGGAGAAGGGTAATCCTACCTGAAAAGTTCACCGACGTTACGATCATTCGAAAGCGCAGGAGTCTCTCCCTCACTGGGACGTGAATCCTCATCCAGGCTGCATTACTAACAGTGATTACTTCACTGGGAAGGTTGCTCCCGCTAAATCTCGCCAGTCTGGTATCTTCGTCAATGTCGGATCCATCGCCGATCTCCACGATCTCGCTGTCATCTTTGGAGCAAAGGTGTTCGAAGGAGATGCTGATTCTGTGATCTGACGACGTGTTGAAATTCAGCAATGTCCATGGCGTGGTTATGGCAATTTGTATCGGTGAATTCACGGAATCATCACTTTCGGTAGAGATAATGAGACTGGATTTCTCAGGAACATGTTTGTAATCTAAATAAAGAATAAGTGTACGGGAATGGTCAATTTAAAGGATCGATTGTTAATGGTTGGGATTACATGATATTGGCCTGATGGTTGTGTAACAATGCAGTTTTACTATCTAGACTAGTATATGCACAAGATTAAAAAAAACTTCAAAATTAATGGGGTTGGGGGCAAAGGTGCATCCGGTATAACTTTTTAAGTAAAAAATCGTTCCAAATAGGAAACATTAAAACTTATTAATTTCGGAATCATTATAATACCATATCATCATAGCGTTAATCAGGTATAAGGTGATGGAATCGTAAACAATATTAGCCAGTTCAAGACTGGTCCCGAAAATACTCGGGATTAGCAAAAAATAGCTAATTAAATCAGTCCTGAGCTGGTTAAACTATGATTTACGTCTTACGATACATCAGGTTAAAATAGATACTTACGTTTCGTGATCGAAGAGCTAGACCATGTATCCTGAAGCCTGACAGCACGCACCCGTATGGAAAACCCTGTTCGTGTATACCAAACATCACTGCTGAAAATGATCTTGACTGATGACCATGACGACACTTTCGAAATTAGCTCAGCTTCCAAGGTTAGTGGATCAAGAGCCCCGCTGAACCTTTTCCATCTGTTACAGAAGCCACCTCCGTTTGAGAACGCATCTACATCGTCCCCAAAAATCCCAAAGAATAGAAAGTCTCGGCCCGACCGTGTGTCGAAGCGCTCTACATTGACAACAACGGATAAACCTTCTGGAACTCGCAGGTCCCATAATTGGAAGGCATTGTTTGGGTAGTCGCTTGGGTGGTTTGGCGTTTTTATGGAAAAGTCCACGCCCTCCTCCAACTCGTCAACTGTCATTAAATGAAGTAAGGGCATTTTTTTATGATATAACATTCTACTCGGTATGCCTGGTTGCATTAATCCCACTGGGTTATTTTGATAATTTGATCACTTGAGTCCACTGGGGGGGGGGGGGGGGGGGGGGGGCTGGGGGGGGGGGCATTATCTTTTTAAAATTTTATTAATTACAATTTTGAATATGCACATTTTTTACGAATTTGGGGGGAAATTGGGATTTTCATCTAAAATCAGGAGAAATTACAGGATTTCTTCAGGTTTTCTGTAAAAATACTTTCAAATGATGTAATTCATCATATCCATGTCTTTAATGGTGATAAAATATATCACTAATTTGCATAAATTATGCAAATATGGAAATTAGTATTCCCGGATTTACCCACATTGTTTTCATTCTTATGTATTTTACTGTTTTTTTGTTTGTTTGTTTGGTTTTCTTTTTTTTTTAAGAAGAATTTATCTCTGAAGTGTATGAATTAAACTAATAACAAAGAAATAATCCAAATTATAATTCAATGTAACAATTATAACAGATTTGGAGTTTACATGGCATCGGATATATGAATTACATAGAAACCTATACAAAACTTGCAGTTTTTTGTGACGGTTGAGCAATTATCGACCTCTAAAATCAGTTCTACATGTCCGATCGGGGTGAATTATATATCAAAATATGCGGGAGACTTGAGAGAAAAAAGACATGAAGTTTGAACGTGACATTCCAATCGGTCTAGATGCACGTCGAAAAAACGACAGGGGGCCAAAATGCGCCCCCCCCCGCCCCCCCCCCTCCCCCCCCAGTGGGATAAGGGTTAATATAGACTTTACCCAGAATAAACAACTATTTACTTAAGGTAGTTTTATATACTTTTTTTGCAGTACAACGTATGTAAGACAGTCAGAATATTTATATAGAAAAGAATGAAATGTATAAAAGTTAAACTCCCAACATGTTACTCGTAACAAATTGTCTTGTGATATTTGCCTTCATATCAATATATCATATTTCACAATATTCGTCGTATGCAAACACGACATGCAAGTGCACGTTTAAAGTAATACATTATTACAAAATAATCATATTCAGACATGAAAACATAACAGAGCATATATACATTTAGTGATTTAAGTACGCTAGACTTTAATGAAAGGGGAAATGTATAACTATCTGTGATTGATACTGACCTTCCACAGGAATTGATGTGATTTGGACTGTGAATGCCCAATAACAACGCCAATATTCGGTCCCACTAGTATTTGACATTGATGCAGATAGAGACAATTCAGTGCAGTACATGCATAATCGATTAATACATTAACGATGCAAATGTCACGATTAAAGTTCATTAAAAAATTAGACTCATTTCCAACCTTAATTTCATGGAAATATTATACGAAATTGTTACTCTACCGGTGCCGAATACTAGTGGATCGACGGTAATATGCTGCCCGCTTGTCATCTATTATCTGGCCAACGTGAGAACAAACAGAACGCATCAAAAATATTACACAATATTAAGTAATATAGAATGAATCATCCTGCTCTGCGGTAGGAAAAGCAACGGCTGTTTTATTCCTGTAATCTTATTACAACAATCACTAGAAATACTCACAGCGCCAAGGATTGTTCATGAAGATTGATGACCATGTATTACATAATTCACGGTGAACCATGTACCGTGTTCTCTCAATATTCGGCCTAAATCATGCGCGCAGTTTTTTATTTAACAAGTGAGTATAATTCGATTTTTCGAACTACATAATTAGAAGATAATAGTACAAAAATGGAACATGTAAGATTGCAATAAGAGTTTATACTGTCCATGTACATACTTTGATGAAGTATAGCAGAAGCTTCTAACCTTACAGAGACCATGTTTTAGAGTATTAACGGGTATCCAACCGTGTTCTTTCAATATTCGGCCTTAATCATGCCCACATTATGTTATTAAACAATCGAGTATAATTTGAATTTTTAAACTACATAATTGGAAGAGAATAGTACAAGAATGGAACATGTAAGTGAAATAAGAGTTTATATTGTCCATGTACAAGTTTGGATGAAATATAGCAGAAGCTTCTCATCTTACAGAGACCATGTTTTAGAGTATTAACGGTGAAGCCCAATACCGTATTTTTTCAATATTCGGCCTAAATCATGCCCAAATTATTCTATTGAACAATTTAGTATTATTTGAATTTTTCAACTAAATAATCAGAATAAAATAGTTCAAGAATCGAACTTGTGTGATTGCAATAAGAGTTTATATTGTCCATGTACATGTTAGGATGAAATATAGCAGAAGCTTCTCATCTTACAGAGACCATGTTTTAGAGTATTAACGGGATCCCACCGTATTCTTTCAATATTCGGCCTAAATCATGCCCACATTATTTCATTAAACAATTAAATATAATTTTAATTTTTCAACTGCATAATTAGAAGAGAATATTTAAAAAAAATGGAACATGTAAGATTGCAATAAGAGTTTATATTGTCCATGTACATGTTAGGATTGAATATAGCAGAAGCTTCTCACCTAACAGAGACCATGTTTTAGAGTATTTGCGGTGACATCGACCTGTAACCAAGCGGCATTCGATATGGACAGTACATCACTTGGTTGATAAGTGTTAACATAGCTACTATGACCATGATAATAATAGAACTGAGCCAGGCGTGTGTCCAGTCCAGTAGAAAGTCCATCTCCAATTTCCACTACATCGTGTAAATGAAGTGCAGTGAAATCAAACCGTATTCGTCTGTCCTCAGATGTGTTGAAGGTCCAATATGGATGCTCGTCTCCAGCCCAATAAGCGTTGCCCAAGTCATTGGTATTCAGGGTGATAGAATCATCATCACCGAGGGAATGGTGTCCTATCGAAAAATGTTGGAAACATAAAATTAATGTGTATTAACTAGATATCAGACAAACAATTTTAGATTTTGCTATATTACTTAACTGTATTAAATATCAAATTAATTTGTTGTCATTGCATAATACTGTATTACTCACTTAATACTTCAAAATGAAATTGAAATTGAAATTGATAATAATGCACTTTTTATTTAAGATAGTGATGTTCACATAAACAGTACAAGGACTCAATTTAATCATCATTCAAACTATCGTCATTCAACATTTTCTGGAATGAATATTACTTTATACTGGACCAAATGTATGAAACTACATTCCCTTTGAAATCAAAGAAAGTAAAACTCCTTATACATTTAGAATTAAACCTCAAGACCTTTTTGTCGGACGTTGTAGATTGTTTTGTACATTTTGACAGGTTGTCCTTTTTGGGAGGTGAAATATTTATATGTAGATTCTTTAGATTAAAGGGAAACTTGAGTTTTGGTAGAGAGGGCGCTAGACTACTTAATTGGTTTGTGAGGTAATGAAAAACTGAGTGTAAAATTTGAAAGAGCATAATATTTAAACAATAAAATCATCTTTGTTTGATCAAAATCGGTTCAGAAACGGCTGAAATATCCATAAATATAACAATTTGTAATAAACCCGGGGCCCCGGGTTTATTAGAGAATTTTGAACCAGCCGTTAAAAATTCAAAAAAATGCTTCCTCTTTTCAAAAAAGTTACAAAATAGGTATTTAAATAGTTGTTGGTTATTTCTCTATCTAATCACTATTTCAACAAAGCATCACATGCACAATATTTTATTCAAAATGGTTGAAACCGATGAGTGTTTAGAGAGCGCCCTCTTACGTTTTAACGGCTCTTTTTGAATGATAACATGATCTTTACTACGTCATTTGTAATTTTGTGTTCATTTCTAGTTATAACTATTAGTTTGTAATGTAATGATGCAGGTTTTGGTTACTAAAATTCAGTTTCACTAAAACTGTACTCTCCTTACCAGAACTCAACTATCCCTTTAATATTTTGCCCATGTTTTTCGCTAGCCACGACAAGACGGGGTTTAGGTCGTGATTTAAAAACTTGTTTTGATTCCTCCACTTTTTATATTCATTTTTATATGTTTGTGTGTCTTATATTATTCTTATATAATGCTTTATCTTTGTTATGTTGCGTATTTCGCTAATTGTAATAATTTGTGGTATTTAAAATGATTTGTAAAAATAAAATGAATTAAATAACAACAAATAATCGTTGCTGTAAACCATTTTTAGTCGATTTACTTTTTAAAAACACATTTCCCTGCATAAAAGAAAAATGAATTGATCATTGTTCTACTTTTCAGTTCTTTAGACGATGTACTTCATGGATAGAAGTGTATTCAAGTAATAATACAATTTTGCATCCTCTTCACTGTAATGCCTTAGTTCAACTCTGGTCTCCACTTAGTTAAACGTTATTTTTCGACGTCTAGCTACAATATATGAACTGAACATTTGTTGGTAACAGCTTGAAAATGTTAACCAGTCTCGGGTTCGATTCCCGGCGAAGCCATTTCTTCTTTGTCCATCTTCATTCATAGAATAATATTTACACTATTTTGTTGAAACTACATACAACTTCGTGTTATCCTTCTGATTTTTGTTTAAATAATGAGAAACTGATATAAATACTCACCTTTAAACTGGCATGACGATGGGTTGAAAACTGTCATTAGCCATAGAAGGACAAGCCACGGGCATTTCAAATTTGTCTCGGACATCTTCACAGATTGACTGCCTTCCCCTCTCTAAACAACAGTTGGAGTTTTACGTTAATATACAGTATATATTTAATGAACAATATTACGTAGGACGAGATGCAACAAAAACTAAAATATGGTACAAAAGAACAATGAACATTAAAAGAAATATCCTGATTAGCCAATAAATTAAGATTAATAACAATCTTTGCAAACAGTGTTGAAGCACGCGTATTCGAGTGTGAATTGTTGTTGGTCGCTCCAACAACATTCGCTGACTGACAAGAAGTTTTAAAATTCAATGTGCGCATTGCACCAAACTCCGATCAGCAGTCCGATCAGAAGATGTAAACCTATAGCGCCCACGCCTAGGTGTAGCCGTGGTCACTCAATCCTGAATCAACCAATAAAAATAAAATCTCAATTCGTATCAAATCCCAATGTTCAAAGTGATATCCATA
>JBAMJV010007904.1:100000-137700 GCA_037951105.1 Echinarachnius parma
ATTAGTTGCTGCACTTATGTTTTATTATCTTCATGTAACATAATATCCTCTCCTAGACAAACATTGGATTTTTTCAAGTGCATGGTCGGGTTTTAATTCCTGCACTTATGTCTCTGTTTCATATCTATGTAACATAATACTCTCTTCAAGACAAACATTGACAGAGTCTAGGTTGGTCAGTCGTTTATTGCTTCACTTATGTCATATGTTTATATATTCATGTAACATAACATCTTGTGAAACTATATCAAAATACAATCTACGACCACATTAACATCTCGATTCATTAGGCGCATTTATATTTCATTACTTAATTTTGTTTATTCGGTGTAGAGAAGGATCTTATTTGGAAATCGGGGTACGCACCTTTTGTTTTCCCTTGGCCATGTTGGCGTTCGGGTGAGCTTTAGTCATTAGCCCAATTGATATCCTACCCAACATACAGTTGCATGAAAACATATGGTATCTAAGTGTGTAAAGTTTTACCGTGAACAAAGTTTTGCTCCAATAAAGTGTTTCATTTAAACACTTGAGGATTATAATGCCTCATCGCCCACCTAACACCCCTAACAAAGACACACACACACACACACACACACATACACACACACACACACACATATATATATATATATATATATACAGAGAGAGCGAGAGAGACAGAAAGAGGCACAAACAAACACACACACATCCCTCACACCCACGAACACACACTCAAACGCACACACATATCCACCCACACCCGCGTGCACACATTCACCATCATTGACCATCCTCGCACGATAGATACGGTTGAACGGCATACAGTCAGTCAAACATGTTTATAATGGCCACCTATGGAAACAGGAACATTGACCACTGTAGACAGATGACCTCTACAGACAGGTTCCATACAGTCTAACCTGTTTATAGTGACCACCTATGGAAACAGGAACATTGACCACTGTAGACAGGTTCCATACAGTCAAACATGTTTATAGTGCCAACCTATGGAAACAGGAACATTGACCACTGTAGACAGATGACCGCTACAGACAGGTTCCATACAGTCTAACATGTTTATAGTGACCACCTATGGAAACAGGAACATTGACCACTGTAGACAGGTTCCATACAGTCAAACATGTTTATAGTGGCCACCTATGGAAACAGGAACATTGACCACTGTAGACAGATGACCTCTACAGACAGGTTCCATACAGTCTAACATGTTTATAGTGACCACCTATGGAAACAGGAACATTGACCACTGTAGACAGATGACCTCTACAGACAGGTTCCATACAGTCTAACCTGTTTATAGTGACCACCTATGGAAACAGGAACATTGACCACTGTAGACAGGTTCCATACAGTCAAACATGTTTATAGTGGCCACCTATGGAAACAGGAACATTGACCACTGTAGACAGATGACCTCTACAGACAGGTTCCATACAGTCTAACCTGTTTATAGTGACCACCTATGGAAACAGGAACATTGACCACTGTAGACAGGTTCCATACAGTCAAACATGTTTATAGTGACCACCTATGGAAACAGGAACATTGACCAGTGTAGACAGGTGACCTCTACATACAGGTTCCATACAGTCAAACCTGTGTATAGTGACCACCTAAGATAAACAAGAATAGTGGCCACTTTACACAGGTGGCCTCTATATATAGGTTCCATAACATAGATTTGTCATGCAAGTGATCACTTTTAGTGACTACTATAGGTACGATAGCTGCTATAGACAGGTGACTACTAAGATTTGACTGTACATTCTCGTTTTGTTTCCTATTTTCTGACACACCCGGGGAGGGGGTGTTTTATAAAGCTTGTAAGTCGAATCTACATCTCTAAGATGGACTTAAATTTACGGTACGCCATTCGTTTTCTTTATTGTTAAAAATGCTAAACGAGTTCTTTATGAAATAGGCCTAACATTTTGAAAAAAACACAGTAACATTTTATTTTATCAAAGAGACTTCGCATGATTAATGTAAAATTGTGTGGAAGTTCCAAATATTCGCATTTTGGCTGTTTAATCTGTTTTTATTACGAAGCTAAAGAGGGATGTACTGGGGATCTATGTAAATAACCCCCGCTCCCGCCCCCATGATTTTTGTGGTTGTTGATAGTTGTTTGAATCAGGATTTAGGAAATTTGCCCTCACGCCAATGTTCTGTTTAGTTTCCAAATGTACTACGGTATTAAACATTAAATGGAAATATACAGTTGTGGTCAAACTTAATTTAGTAACGCAAACGTGTGCGTCATCATTCAACCTGATTGATAGGTAGAAAAAGACACATTTACATTTTCATTAAGAAGCAGCCGTTAACTTAAAAGGGAACCCATCTGATACATTTCATGTTTAGCCGTTTTCTTTTCTTTCTTTTTTATCAAAAGTTGTGAATAGGACTGTTTGTTGAAAAAATGGTTCGATTTAAGTTATTATATATTATGATGAAGAGATAATCAGAAACAATGTTAAGCCAGGTTAATTTATATTCCAAATAGGTAGGCTTCATAACAAATTGTTTCAAATGTTGATGTTGGATCCAAATTCACTCCAATAATATATATTAAGGGGTATTTCAGCTGTTTCGGAACCGATTTGGATCCAACAAAGTAAATCATTATTTTCTTTGAATTCATATGCTTTAAAAATATTACACTTAGTTTTTCATTACACTAAAACCATGATTTCTTGAACCACCCTCTCAACCAAAACTGTACAATCCTTTTACCATTTAAAAGGGAAGTGATACTGTAGTTATCCCTCTCCAAGGTAAACATTGACTTCCCGATTGGTCAGTCATTAATTGCTGCACTTATGTCTTATTTTCATATCTTCATGTAACACAATATCTTCTCCAAGACAAACACTGACATGGTCTAGATTGGTCAGTCGTTAATTGGTGCACTTATGTCTTATTTTAATATCTTCATGAAACACAATATCTTCTCCAAGTAAAACACTGACATGGTCTAGCTTGGTCAGTCGCTAGTTGATGCGCTTGTGTTCTATTGTCGTATATTCATGTAAAATAACATCCAGTGAAACACGATCAAGAAACATTATGTGACCACCTCATTCAAATTTAGTTTTGAAATCAACAACTCTGCAATACGAGATTTTAAGAGAGTACTTGTAATCAAGCGTTTATTATGATTACTTTCCACAAAAAAAGCATACGCAAATCACAAAAATAAACGGCATTAAATTGTATTTAAATAAAAGGACTAAACTAGAATATTACAATAAGTATAATATTATATTACATTGCCTGTAATCTAACACTCAAAAAGCTTCATTAGCACTTTGTCGGAAGATAGTAATAAGGGCGTTAAGTAATCTGTGGCCATATTCATAAAACCCCGATAAGCTAGTTGGTTGATCAAATTACGATTTCGATGTCCGCTAGGCTTAACTGGTATTCACAAAAGGCCGATAGGCAAAATTCGCTATCGTAGTCAAGGCCTGGCCTAACATGACAACCCATCTGTCTAAATTCCACAAGCATTTGGTATCCCACGACATTGTTAGTCGAAATGCGAACAATTACAACAATAGATCTGCGGTGCCGACTAAATGCATTGAAATCTATTTATGTGGGACGTTCTGAATATAGTTTTGTTGGACTTACAACAAAGGCGTGAAATTGAATGACGACCTAACACCCAGCTATGTTTTTCTTATTCACCAAAGCCAGATAGGACAAATTTTAGCGACACTGGACCAACAATTTAGAGGTACTCTGATGTACCTCTAAATTGCTAGCAAGTAACAATCTGCCCGGTTTTTGTGTGTATATTCGTGTGGCGCGATCGTGAACATGGCAAGGAGAATATTCGAATAAGGGATATCAGAGATTTAGTTTATGATAGCGTGATGTTAGTTCAAAATAGTTACCCAAGTAACATACTTTTCAGTGTTTGTCCTAGCATCCTTGTACTTCAGCAATAACATCTTTTATCAGCTTAAATTACATGTTTTTATCTGGAGAGTAATTTGCCTTTATTTGTCCTTTTTGTGACATATTAGCTTACTTTTGCAGTTCGGATTGATTTTATGTGATTTCAATTCTGTTTTGATGAATCTATCTATATAATACTATTTAATGCAATTTCGTTTCTGTTTTCACTGCAATTGAATATTTTCCCTTGTCATGCTATCATATTATAAGCGTGGCGGAGCTTGATCGTAATGAGGAGGGAGATGTATTTGGTTTTACTTCATTGGGGTGGCTATGAAAACATGTGCTTACGCGTGATCCCTCCCCCCTCCCCCCCCCCCCCCCCCCCGCCCCGAAAAAAACATCATTCCTACTCACGCTCATATCTGGAGTAACACCCTTACATTTAGGAATTATAGAAAGATTTCTGTTTTGGACACAAGTTACCACCCTCCCCCCCCCCCCCCCCCGTTTACCCCAGATAAGACAATTATGTTCTACTACCCCGCCCCCCTTACTGTATCACGTTGTAGAACACATAACAAACTCAATACGACGCCTTTATGATTGGAACAATAAGGAACAATTCGTTCATTCACACGTTCGAGTAAACTGCGCTTTTATGCGATGTCAAACAAACTTGCAACAGATGGAATGTTACCATGACAGCCACGATGAATAAATTAGATCATCCGAGTTGTTAGCTTGTTATCGGTATGGTTAGCAGTGCTTCTTGAATTACGATTTAGCAACCCGCTACGAAGATTTTAAATGGCTATTGTATTACAGGGCTTAGACGCTCGTTGATTGGTCGATATGGTAAGGGCATAGACAGCGTGCAAAATCTACACACAATACTAAAGACATATCCATGCACGTGTGTGTTGTGCACTGGTTTGTGAAAACAAAGGTGAACACCCAAGCGAGTTTTGTGAGTTCCCCGCTAGTTATCGTCCAAACTGGCATTTTGGCAAGGAGATAAGGCCTAGCTGACAGATAGGCTATCGGGCTTTTATGAATATGGCCACAGGTCTTTATAATGATTAGTTTAAACAAAACTAGACGCAAAACACACGCATAAACGGCGTCAAATTGTATCTATAATTACAAAGCTATATGAGACTAAACTGGAAGATTACAATAATTATAATATTACTTTGCTTTGTTCACACTCTAACACTCAAATAGCTTCATTAGCACCGTGTCGGATAAGAGTGATAAGAGCGTTAAGTCAAATTATCGCCAAATTGAGTTATGCATACCATTATGTTGGTCAGAGTTTCTCATTGTGTATAATTTTGCCGAATTCGATGATAATAACCATTTTGCATTTCAAGAAATTTAATGAAAAATAAACTAGAGCTAAATTTAGCTTCTACAGTGCTCCCAAACTGTAAACATGATTATCTCCGAAGTAGAACAAAGTGACTTAGCGCCCTTCTCTTCTCAACCAACTAATAAAGTGAATCAAAGACCAGGCCAAACTATCTCATAAGGGAAACAATGTGAGTCTGCGGATTCAATGAGTTAGCGGATATCACTTTGCATTTTTGGTCATTTTTTGCCATTAATATCTATTTAATTTTTTAAAGTGCAATATTTACGCATTACTCAGTGGGCATAGCAGATCACTACATTACACATTGTATCTACTATTCGTCACTTTTAGCATATGTACACACAGTTACTACATTATTATATTTTTCAACATAAGCTTCAAGCATAACATGTACAGACTTCTCGAAATGATATGCTGATATGAAGATTCTGTGAAATATCACAATGCTGTAAAAAAGAATGTGCATTTACTTTTTATTTATATTCACATTGATCTTTACGATACATACAACATACGATTAATGTTGAAATTATATCCAATGAAATGTATATATTTATTACAAGTTTAAAGGGATAGTTGAGTTTTGGTAAAGAGAGTACAGTTTTGGTGAAACTGAATTTTAGTAACGAAAACCTGCAGAATTTACATTACAAACTAATAGTTAGAACTCCACCATGCTCGAAAGGAATCAACATTACAAATGAATAAGTAAAAGGCCTGTTATCATTCAAAATGAGACGTTAAAAGTCAAGAGGGCACTCTCTAAAAACTCATTGGCTTCAACCTTTTAAAATAAAATATTGTGCTTGTGATGTTTTGTTGAAATATTTTTTCGAGTGATAATCAACAACTATTTAAAAACCTCCTGTGATAACTTTTGAAAATAGGAAGTATTTTTGAAATTATTTTAACGGCTTGTTCAATTATAGAATAATTTGTTGCGCCCACAATTATTACCAAAAGTTATGTTTATGGATAGTTCAGCCATTTCTAAACCGAGTTTAATCGAATAAAGTTTTTGTCATACAAATTATATGCTCTTTTAAATTTGACACTAAGTTTTTCTTTAGCTCACAAAATAATTATGTGTAGCGCCCTCTATACTAAAAACTCATCTATCCCTTTAATTAAATTGGCTTCATATTTTTAACATTCATGCAAATATATTTAATCAATTAATGCAACTATCAATACGATCATTAACTTACTATATACAACACATTCTTATTAACATTCATAGTTAACAATAGCATTATAAAGAAATGTTAATATGTGCAGATATTGTGAAGTGAAAGTGTTGTGGTATATTGGTTCGGTCATCCATCTTTATTTACGAGGGTCGTGGGTTCGATTCCCAAACGCGGCACGTGCGCCTTCCAACAAGGCACTTTATCCACATTTTCTGCTTTCAGCCCAAGTGTAGTATATGGGTACCTGGCAGGAATGTATATTCCTTTAAAATGCTTGATGCGCATGAGGCAGCTCGGCTAGAGTAATAATACACACTTAAATCAAAGTAATTATGTTGTACCCTTTTCAGCTTGCTAAAATTATGTCATCTACTGCATTTACATATACATTCTTATCAAGATTTACAAATATTGCATACAAATATGATAATGTGCAACTATATATTTGTTCCTGACTTGATGCATCATATAATTATGTGCGTTGTTTTAGCTACGCGATTTCTTGACCAACATATTTTAAAACGTTCATAACTGTTTCAACATTTTACAGATGTTAACTGGTGATGAAGAGAATATCACGGAATGTTCCTCTCTGAGGGACTTGAAATGCTATTAAGGGAATACTATATGTTCCGAGACGCATTCGATGTACTTAATGTCTTCACGAAATAGCATTTCAAATCCCAAGGGAACATTACATGATTTGTCCCGACAACAAAGTTAACATAATTATGTTATGTTATATGACTTCTTTTATGAACACTTTTAGCCTCTCTGAGCTCGATTGGAAAATGTGGCTTTTCGAAGGGATACGTTGACGAGTCATTGTGACGTCATAATATAATCTCTCTCTCATTGTTACGTCATAATACAATCTGTCTCGTAGCATATCACCTGCTATCGATAGCATCGCTTTCATCATGTTCATTGTTTGCCATAGGTCTAACAAGAAATTCTCTTCCATCGATATATCGCGGCTCGTCCGTGTATATAATAAAATATGTTAACATCACAAGACTAAGGTTAGCCAATCAATGACTCGTATTTGACCAAGTCAGATAACATAAGTATATATCTACTTAATATGATTCGATTATTTCCACTGTTTGCCTAAGTTGCAATATACGTACCTGCAATACATAATTATGAATATTCACTTAACACTGTATACTGTTTTTTAAAAGTTAAGACTTGAGAGTTAAAATGTGAAAATCGCTGATTGACACCTATATCTGCAAAACTACGTTATTTTAATTAACCTATTTTTTAATCCATTAATATCACAAATTATGTGCATATTACGAACATTCATCCATCTATTTGATACTATAACTCCTCTAAAGAAACACTTTTATGACTATACTTGATATGATACTCTTAATCCTCAAGAATTATCCCTCCCCTTGACTACAGGAACCGTGCGGGCTATGTCCACGTCTATGAGGATTTCAGAATCTCAACGGGAACCGGGTAATGCCCCTTAAATTGGGAACATTGTCAGGACTCGATAATGATAGCTTTGTGAACCTTAGTGCACTTACCAGTTTTCTTCAGCTGATCTGTATACATGTTAGTTGGGGTCAGTAGTGAATAATACAGTGCGAGTGAAAAAAAAAACAGAAACCGGACTTTAATATGAATCCACAATTCTAAACTTAAATATGTTTATGTTGGTATCATGCTAAAACTTGGGAATTGCCTTTAGTAAACATATATATCATGCACTTTGATCACTTTACGCTTCACCGAACGCGGCCATATTATTTAAAGTCATGCCAAAACTGACCGTGTCTAAGTTTGCAGTTGTCTTGTTCCATCGTGAATGGATGCGTCTGTTTCCGTTTTTCCAAAAGACAACTTTACCCAATTATTTATCAAAAATGTCCTTTGGTGAATGAAAAGAACATACTAGCTGGTTGCCAGTGTTTTTCATGATTATCAAGGTGGAAGGAGATCTCCCCCTCCCCTTAGCAACTCCACTGTATGGAGGCAGGAGGTCCCTGAATAGAATAAAGCTAGCTATATAAATCAGACAGATGCATCCATTTACGAGATACATATGTCGAAGCAAATCACATGCAAACTCGACTGTAAGTACCCTCATGGTTGAGAGAAGTAGGTGGAAAGGAGTACCCAAGTCGAAATTCCCATATAAACCCATTAGAAACCCATAGGACAATCATACTGGTCTATATGGGTTTCCTATGGGTTTCTATGGGTTTCTATGGGACCCATATACATTTCCCAGGTCGAAATTCCCATAGAATCAATTCCCATAGGAAACCTATAGGAAACCCATAGAATAAGTCTATGGGTTTCCTATGGGTTTTGGTTCTTTGGGAATTCGACCTGGGTATAGCCTTCCTTCTTAGATCTTGGTCTTCATTTCGTGTGGAGCTTCGTAAAGATGTTCTTCCTGGTCGTCAGGTTCATCAGGACGGCGAATGCTTCCTTCGAGAGTCGTACAGTAGGCGAGATTCACGGATCCCTTTGAAGGCATGTCAACCAGCTTCACAGGTTTACTATCTTCCGTTAGTGGGAACATGTATTCTGGGTCTTCAGGAAACGATTGTACGCTTTTCGAGGCTTCATCTCCCGGAGACAGCCCTTTTAACATAGGCAGGTATGTTGCTTGATCGTTATCTCGTTCTGGGTAATCTTTGATTTTATGGGTACCCACCCTCTGATTCAAATCCTGAAGATGTCTTCGCCGCTTCAGATGCGCCCATCGGATGAAGATCAGTATCAGCATGGAGGTTGTCACAAATAGCGCCGCAATCATTATTCCGGTAGTTGGTCCAACATTCCTCCTAGCTGAAATAAGAATAACATGCAATTCGAAATATGAACAATCTTCAAAGAGTGTTAATAGGTTACGTTAGCAGCTGCAACCTGCTAGACATGTTCAAGAGGGCAAATTATGATATAATCAAAGAAGGGAGGAATTATCTAACTGCGCACTTTTTTGTATACCCGTATACACTAAAGAAAATAAGTTAATAAACTGTTCATCATCATTGGCATTATAGTAAACTTCCCAGTTAGAATCCTAGCTTACATAGCAATTGTATGTAATCTGGCATATAACCCTGGCTTCACCAGGGTTAATTACAAATAATATAATATTAACAACGTTTTCAAATATTCCTACCAGATTCTGCCGAGCTCGTTGTACAAGCATTTTCCATGTGACTGATCACAGGGACATCGTTGAATCTTGCCCGGGGCTCAATTGATGAGGTGGAGATGCCTTGGGTTGAAGATAAAAGGGTTGTCAAATTGGAAGCATCGGAGTCTGATGCAAACGTTGTCAAATTCGAAGCATCGGAGTCTGATGCAAAAGTTGTTCTGGCAGTAGATACGCGTTCCTCTGAAATTGGAAAATAATAAAGCCAGAATAAGCAAAAATTAACAAATAATCAAATGTTTAAAGGGGTAGTTTAGTTTTGGTAGAGAGGGCGCTGCACATCACAATTTTTTGTAAGTTAATGAACAAATGAGTGTCGAATTCGAGAGAACATGCAATTTTAATGGCAGAATAAACTTTATTTGGTCAAAATCGACCCAGAAACGGCTGAAATATCAATAAATATATCTGATCCTATAATTATTTGGGGCCCAAATAAGATGATTTTTTCAAAAAATTTAAAAAATGCTTGCACTTTTTAAACAAAATTCAAAAGCGTTTTTAAAATAGTTGTTGATGATCTCTCTATTTAATCATTATTTCAATAAAACATCACATGCATAATTTTGTATGCAAATGGTTGAAACTAATGTCTTTTTCGAAAGCGCCCTCTTGTGTTTTAATGGCTCTTTTTGAATGATAACGGGCTTTTTATTTAGTCGTTTGTAATTTTGTATACCTTTCGAGCGTGGTGGAGTTATGACTATTAGTTTATAATGTTACTGTCCAGGTTTGGTTACTAAAGTTCAGCCTTACCAAAACTGTACTACCCCTTTAACATTGGATTGCATGTGTATTATAGTGGATTGCATGGGTTTTGAAGTCATCAATAGATCAATATAGATTGGTCATTATTTCTCTTAGGTAGACAGCGTGACGCAAGAATACCGACTTATACATCCTAACAACATGAACAGGCGAGACAGCAAGGGTGGTAATACTCAACCCATTCCCAATGCCCCATTAGCCGTACCTCCGCTTAAGCTCACCACACACAGAGCCGACTCAACTTAGTTAGGCTTAAATCGGGCTCGATAAGTCGGAGCCGATGCTAAGTACCATTGGCCTCTGACTGGCAAAATTAGACTAGTGAGGCAACGAATACTAACAAACCCGATCAAACTGAAAAGCATTCAGATCGCGTCAAGTTAGCTTCATGTGCGTTACTTAGGTTTTACGGTATTACGGTTTTACCTGCCATAAAGCCGATCAAGAAACCAGATGCAGCGCCCTCGCCATCACTTGTGAAGATCACCGTGAGAGATGAGCCGTTTGAAGTGAAATCCAAGGTTTCCGTCCCGTTGCTATAGTAGCCACTAAGGTGCTTCCATCGAGGCGAGCTTGCAGCGAAGCTTTCGACGTCTCTTCCAATATGGAGAACATCTGATCCCGCCTTCGTGTCGAAAAGGAGGAACTTGATCCAGATGATGACTGTTTCAGGCGGAACCCGTAGAAGCCACATGTTGTATGCATTGTTGGGATATGTGTTCGGAAAGCGGGGAGAGTATTTAAACACCTGTCGTCCGAGAGGTAGGACCTCTTCTGTACAAAAAGGAATTAGAATATGTCAACTCCTCATCAGTGGCGGGATTCCTTATATGACAGATGCATTGAAATAAAGATAGTGTCCATATCTTTAAATACATTCAATAAGAAAAAGAAGAAAAAAACAGCACATATATCGCAATGATTCAAGGCGATGCCATTGTATTGAAGTATGGATTATAATAAGCTATTTGTGTACCAATACAAATTCAACATCTAAACAAAAGAGATTCTTCACTGGCAATTCATTTTATTAGCATTTAGCTTATTCATTTTTTCCTGTGAATCAATTTCCACCATTTAAAGGGCAATGCAACTCAAGAATAGAGTTTATCCTACTTTATACATCGTAATATGCTTGTTTATTATATGTAACATTACTCCGACTCAGATTTCTGCTTTCGAAGAAATATGTGAAAACTCTATTGGGTATACCACTATTTACGCGAACACTGGAGGCTGCCATTATTAGATGTGTGCGGACTACGGTCAATGATATGCACTAATGCATTTTAATAGCACCAATGCAAACCATTGTCTGAATACTTGTAGATGCTTTGAAATCAGTGAAAAGCTTTTTGTTCGGCCCTAAGCACATACGTCAGAGTTTGCAAAGCATGTCGGGTAATTACAAGAACATGGCCGCTTTCATCATCTTTTGCCGCCGTAAGAATTAGTAAAATGTCGGTATGTTCACGTAAGGATTTCATGGGATCCAGGAGGCCAAAATTGCCAAGTTATAAATCAAATCAAATGTCTGGTCACCCTCTAAACGATAATAATAACCGAAAACCATAGCACTTTGAAGGTGTGGTACAGTTTGGGTAGAGAGGATGGTTAAAGGAATAATATCGTTTACAGGAATTTTAAAAACTTAGTGTGATACCTTAAAACAAAAACAAAAACATATTATTTGAATGTGTTAGCTTCCCATCTTACATGTCTTAATGTTCACGTGTTCAAAGATTGGTTCTCTCTTCGATGCTACACGCCCCTCTGGGCTGCCCGTCTATATTTCACTCTTAGTCCGTCTTGATAGCACGTCGTGTGATGATTAAATTAAGTGACGTGTGCAGAGACGCTAGCATGTTATTTTTCCATTATTACATTTGATGAAACAGTAAAAAGGCGATTAATGATCCATAGTCGATACAATTCAAATCCTTAGAATTGTTGGTTTGCTAATGCCAAATTACAGTCCTAGGAAATGCCCCACCCACAATTTTGTTTTTAAATACGATCTTTTAACCAACCATGTGGAGGACTACAACATAACATATTTATTGATGAAAGTATTTGGAGAAAAAACTGCGTTGAAATTGAATATTTGAGTAAGAAAATATTTTAAATTAAAACTGTCAGTTGTGACACAAACAAATCGCATGTTCGCAGTTGCATGCAATGCCTGTGGTAAATGTTGCACCATGTGCGATTCGGACACGAATGAGCGTATGGCTATGCCGGCTTAACGGGCCGAACTGGTGATAAATTCAGGTCCAATTTCAGCGGCATGAATAACATTTTAATTGATATTACTTAATTTAACGAAACCAAGGTTCAGATTTTCCACACAAGGATTTTGTTTTACTATTTCACGATACTAATCAATTAGTTTGGCCAATTAAGTTATTTTCCTTTTTCGTCCCTAAACGAACGTTTGGCTTTAAGGGAGAAGGGTATCCTACCTGAAAAGTTCACCGACGTTACGATCATCCGAAAGCGCAGGAGTCTCTCCCTCACTGGGACGTGAATACTCATCCAGGCAGCATTACTAACAGTGATTACCTCACTGGGAAGGCTGCTCCCGCTAAATCTCACCAGTCTGGTATCTTCATCGATGTCGGGTCCATCGCCGATCTCCAAAATCTCGCTGTCGTCCTTGATGCAAAGGTGTTCGAATGAGATGCTGATTCTGTGATCGGATGACGTGTTGAACTTCAGCAATGTCCATGCCGTGTTTATGTCAATTTGTATCGTTGGATCCACGGAGTCATCACTTTCGGTAGAGATAATGAGACTGGATTTCGCAGGAACATGTTTATAATCTAAATAAAGAATTGGAGGAAGGGAAATGGTCAATGTAAAGGCGTGATTGTTAATACAAAGTTGGGATTACATCATGTTGGCCTGATGGTTGTGCAACAATATAGTGTTACTATCTAGACTGCTAAATGCACAAGATATTAACTACAAATGAGGTTGGGGGCTAAGGTGCATCCGCTATAACTTTCAAGTAAAACATCGTTCCAAATAGGAAACATTAAAACTGATTTATTTCGGAATCATTGTAATACCATATCATCATGGTGATAATCAGGTATAAGGTGAAGGAATCGTATACAATATCAGCCAGTTCATGACTGGTCCCGAAAATACTCGGGCTTGGGTCTTTGGAGAATACATGTAATAGCAAAAATAGCTAAATAAATCAGTCCTGAGCTGGTTAAAATATGATTTACGTCTTCCGAAACATTAGGTTAAAATAGATACTTACGCTTCGTGATCGAAGAGCTAGACCATGTAGACCTATCCGGAAGCCTGACAGCACGCACCTGTATGGAGAACCCTGGTTGTGTATAGTAACCATCACTGCTGAAAATGATCTTGACTGACGACCATGACGACGCCTTCGGAATTAGCTCAGCTTCCAAGGTTAGTGGATCGAGATTCCCGCTGAACCTTTTCCATCTGTTACAGAAGCCACCTCCGTTTGAGAACGCATCTACATCGTCCCCAAATATCCCAAAGAATAGAAAGTCTCCGTACGGCCGTGTGTTGAAGCCCTCTACATTGACCACAACGGATAAACCTACTGGAACTCGCAGGTCCCATAATTTGAAGGCATTGTCTGGGTAGTTACTTGGGTGGTTTGGCGTTTTTATGGGAAAATCCACGTCCTCCACCAACTGGTCAACTGTCATTAAATGAAGTAAGGGTATGTTCTTATGATATAACATTTAACTCGGTATGCCTAGTTGCATTAATATAGACTTTACTCGGAATAAACAATTATTTACTTAAGGTAGTTTCATATACTGTTTTTGCAGTACAACGTAGGTATAAGACAGTCAGAATATTTATATAGAAAAGAATTAGATATATAAAAGTTAAAATCCCAACATGTTCCTCGTAACAAAATCGTCATGTGCTGTTTGCCTTCATATAAATATATCATATTTTGCAATTTTCGTCGAATGCAAACGCGACCTGCAACTCCATGTTTAAAGTAATACATTATACAAACAATAATCATATTCGGACATGAAAAACATAAAAGAACATACATACATTTCGTGATTTGAGTATGCTTTACGAAAGGGAAAATGTATAACTATTTGTGATTGATACTAACCTTCCACAGGAACTGATGTGATTTGGACTGTGAAGTAATATGCCCCGTAACAACGCCAATATTCGGTCCCACTAGTATTTTACATTAATGCAGATAGAGACAATTCAGTGCAGTACATGTATATTCGATATATACATTGACGATGCAAATGTCACGATTAAATTTCATTTAAAAATTTGACTTATTTCCAACTTTAATTTCATGGAAATATTACACGAAATTGTTACTCTACCGGTGCCGAATAATAGTGGATCGAGGGTAATGTGTACCCCGCTTGTCATCTATTATCTGGCCAACGTGAGAACGAACAGAACACATCAAAAATGTTAAACAATATTAAGTTATACAGAATGAATCATCCTACTCTGCGGTAGGAAAACCAACGGCTGTTCTATTTCTGAAATGTTACTATAAAAATCACTAGAAATACTCAGAGCGCCAGAAATTGTTCATGAAGATTGATGACCATGTATTAAATAATTCACGGTGAACCCCAATTACCGTGTTCTTTCAATACTCGGCCTAAATCATGCGCACACCATTTCATTTAACAAGTGAGTATAATTCGAATTTTCGAACTACATAATTAGAAGAAAATAGTACAAACATGGAACATGCAAGATTGCAATAAGAGTTTATATTATCCATGTACATGTTCGGATGAAATATAGCAGATGATTCTCATATTACAGAGACCCTGTTTTAGAGTATTAACGGGAACCCCAATTACCGTGTTCTTTCAATGTTCGGCCTTAATCATGCCCACATTATTGTATTAAACAATTGAGTATAAGTCGAATTTTTCAACTAAACAATTAGAAGAAAATAGTACAAGAATGGAACATGTGTGATTGCAATAAGAGTTTATATTGTCCATGTACATTTTAGGATGAAAAATAGCAGAAGATTCTCAACTTACAGAGACCATGTTTTAGAGTATTAACGGTGAAGCCCAGTACCGTATTCTTTCAATATTCGGCCTTAATCATGCCCACATTATTTTATTAATCAATTGAGTATAATTTGAAGTTTTCAACTAAATTATTAGAAGAAAATAGTTCAAGAATCGAATTTGTGTGATTGCAATAAGTGTTCATATTGTCCATCTACATGTTAGGATTATATATTGCAGAAGCTTCTCTTCTTACAGAGACCATGTTTTAGAGTATTAACGGGGATCCCACCGTATTCTTTCAATATTCGGCCTTAATCATGCCCACATTATTTGATTAAACAATGACGTATAATATGAATTTTTCAACTAAATAGTTAGAAGAAAATAGTACAATAATGGAATGTAAGATTGCAATCAGAGTTTATATTGTACATGTACATGTTAGGATTGAATATAGCAGAAGCTTCTCATCCTACAGAGACCATGTTGTAGAGTATTTGCGGTGACATCGGCCTGTAACCAAGCAGCATTCGATATGGACATTACATCACTTGGTTGATACGGTGTATTATAGCTAGTATGACTATGAGCATAGTAGAACCGAGCCAGGCGTGTGTTCACTCCAGTAGAAAGTCCATCTCCAATTTCCACCTCATCGTGAAAATGAAATCGAGTAAAATCGAATCGTATTCGTCTGTCCTCAGATGTGTTGAAGGTCCAATATGGATGCACGTCTCCAGCCACATAAGCGTTCCACAAGTTATCGTGATTGAGGGTGATAATATCATCATCACCGAGGGAATGGTGTCCTATCGGAAAATTTTGGAAAAATAAAATGTGTGTATTGATATGAGAAAAAGTGTTTTAGTTCAATTCGCTATATTGGTTTATTTTATATCATGATTGTGATTAAACATCAAATTAATTTGTTGTCATAGCATCATACTGTTATCATGTAATGCTTACTTAATACTTCAAAATAAAATTGAAATAAAAATTATAATGGACTTTTGACTGGACCAAATGTATGAACAATAATAATAATAATATACATTTATATAGCGCATAATAGTAAAATTACTCTCTATGCGCTTTACAATACTAAATTAAATAAACAAAATATATTACACCCTACAAAAACAACGTACACACAAAAATTATACAATTAAAGAAAAGATAAATATTATTACAGTGCAGCCTATTTAAACAAAAAGATGGGTTTTTAATGACTTCATAAAAGAATCTATGTTTTTAATGTCTCTTAACTGTTGGGGGAGCTCATTCCATAACCTGGGTGCTACTGTTGCAAATGCACGATCCCCGTATGTATGTGTTTGTGTTGTAGGGACTATCAAGAGATTTTTGTTGACGGAAAGGAGACTTCTCATTGGTTTGTATATTTTTAATAAATCGGCCAGGTAAGTTGGTGCATTGTTTACTAACACTTTATGGCACAAAAGAATTATTTTATATATAATCCTTTTTTCCACTGGTAACCAATGCAAGCAGGTCAACATAGGCGTTACAGGATCTCTGCGTTTGGCTCGCATAATCAGTCTTGCAGCACTGTTTTGCACTAATTGTAATGAAACTCTCTACCCTTTGAAATTAAAGAAATTAAAAACTTCCAATACATTTACAATTAAACTGTAAGTTTGTTAAGGATGTTGCAAACTTTGTGTACATTTTGTCAGGTTATCTTTGTTTGGTTTATCATTTATGGTTCTATATTGTAGATTCTTTAAATTAATATTTTGCCCATTTGTTTTTCGCTAGCCACAACAAGATGGGGTGTCTAGGTCGCAATTTTAGGGATTTATCTTATCAGTCTTGAACAAACTTTTTTTGATTCCTTTCACTTATTCGGTTTGCTATGTTTTACAATATTGTTATATAATGCTACTTTATCTTTGTTATTTTTGCGTATTTCGCTAATTGTAATAATTTGTTGTTTTGTAAATGATTTGTGAAAATGAAATGAGTCAAATAACAAAAAATTGCATTTGCTTTTAACCAATTATAGTCGATTCGTCTTTTAAAAATATATTTCCCTTCATCAAACAAAAATGAATTGATCATTGTACATGTACTACTTTTCATTTCGGTAGATGATCTACTTCATGGATAGAAGTGTATTCAAATAATAATACAATTGTGCATCCTCTTCACTGTTATGCTTTAGTTCAATTCTGGACTTCAATTAGTTAAACGTTATTATATAAACAAATCACACAATGCAAAAAAAAATACACCGACATACCGGGTAGTCTAGACGTCTAGCTACAATATATGAACTAAACAGGTTTTGGTAACCGCCTGAAAATGTTAACCGGACGTCTCGGGTTCGATTCCCGGCAAAGCCTATTCTTCTTTGCCAATTTTCATTCATTGCATGATATTTACACTATTTGGTTGATATAACTTCATAATATAATTCTGATTTTTTACTGCGAAATAGATATTAATACTCACCTTTGTGCTGGCATGACGATGGGTTGAAAACTGTCATTAGCCACAGAAGAACAAGCCACGGGCATTTCAAGTTTGTCTCGGACATCTTCAAACGTTGACCGTCTTCCCCTCTCTAAACGACAATTTAAATTTTATGTTAACAAACAGTATACTAGTAATGAACAATATTACGTAGAACGAGATATAACAAAAACTAAAATATGATACAAAAGAACAATGAACATTAACAGATTAGCCAATTAATTCAGATAGATAACAATCTTTCCAAACAGTGTTGAAGCGCGCGTCTTTGAGTGTAAATTGTTGTTGGTCGCTCCAACAACACTCGCTGACTGATAAGAAGTTTTAAAACTCAATCTGCGCATTGCTCCAACTCCGATCAGCAGTCCGATCGGAAGATGTAAACCTATAGCGCCCACGCTTTGGTGTATCCATGGTTATGCAATCTTGAATCAACCAATGAAACATCAAATCTCATGAAATCCTATGAAATTCGTATTAATGTTCAAAGTGATATCCGTACATCCGCAAAACATACTGTATGTATTCTTGGAAAAAATAATATTCTGTAATTACAGCTGTGATTGATTGCTCACTATCAACACGACAAGCATAATTGTTTGTGTTGGTCCCATGCAACGTGTTAACCCGAAACTCGGGGCCAGTAATGTTGTGTGGATAGATATTTAGATTCATTGAAAAGCGGGCAGGCGCGTTTATATTTCCTTTCTTCATTTTGTTTATTTGTTGTAGAGAAGGATAAGATCCGGGAATTGACATACGCACCATTTTCCCCCCTTGAGATTCGGGAGAGCTTTGGTCATTAGTCCAACTGATATTCTACCCAACATATTACAGTTACATGAAATAAGCTGGTTAAAACGTATGTTAAAGAGATAGTTGAGTATTGGTCAAACTTAACTTTAGTAACCAAAACCTGCACCATTACGGTACAAAGTAATAGTTATAGCTTCACCATGCTCGAAAAGTATACACAATTACAAACGACTAAGTAAAACCCCTGTTATCCTTCAAAAAGAGCCGTTACAACTCAAGAGGGCGCTATTTAAAAAAATCATTGGTTTTAGTCTTTTTTTCATACAAAATTGTGCATTTAATGTTTGTTAAAATAATAATTCAATAGAAATATCATCAACGACTTTTTAAAAACCTATTCTGATTTTGTTCAAAGTAGTCTTCGAGCATTTTTGGAATTTTTTCTAAAACGTCTAAATATCGCCCGGTGATTGCCGATGAAGAACATTTTGAATACAAATATATTTATGGATATTTCAGCCGTTTCTGAACCGATTTTGATCAAATAAAGTTGATTCTGTCATTAAAATTGTATGTCAGTTTTTCATTATCTCACAAAAAAATATCGGGGGGGCACTTCGGGAAATACCAATACTCAACACTACCTTTAAGTTTAACCCTGAAAATATGTTTGTCAAAAAATGTGTTATAATGCCCTATCGCCTACCAAACACCCCCAACACACTCACACACACACACACACACACACACACACACACACACACACACACACACACACACACACACACACACACACACACACACACCACTGGCGTAGCTCCTGACGTAATGCCTATAGTTCAGTGGGGATGAAGGAATATAGCATATCCCCATTGAACAAAAGGTATCAATTACAGATCTACGCCAGTAACACACACACGCACACGCACACACACACACACACCCCTCACACCCACCAACATACTCAAACGCACACACATATCCACCCACACACGCGTACACACATTCACCCGCCTCGCACGATAGCTACGGTTGAAAGGCATACAGTCAAACCTGTTTATAGTGACCGCCTCTATATACAGGTTCCATAACATAGATTTTCTCTGCAAGGGATCACTTTTATTGACCACTATTGGTAGGTCGGCTGCTATAGGCAGGTGACCACGAAGATAGGTTTGAATGTACATTCTTGTTTTATTTTCTATTTTCTGACGCACCCGGGGAGGGAGTGTTTCATGAAGCTTCCAAGTCGAATTTAACTCTAAAATTTACTTAGAATTTATAGAAAGCCATTAGTTTTCTTTATTGTTAAACGAGTCCTCTAAACAGGCCTACAATTTTGAAGAAAAAACATTAACATTTTCTTTTATCAAAGAGACTCCAAGTTATTAACGTTATGGATCTTGAATCTGTTTTTTTTTAAAGCTAAAAAAGGGTTTTCATAATTTTGAGGTCCAACTTAGTGTTAATTAAATTGTACTTGGGATCTATGTAAAACACCCCCGCCCCCTCCCCCACGATTTTCGTGGTTGTTGATAGATGTTTGAATCAGGATTTCGGAAACTTGCCCTTACGCCAATGTTCTGTTCAGTTTTAAATTGTCCTACGGTATTAAAACATTAAAGGGAAATATACAGTTATGGTCAAATTTAATTTTAGTAACGCAAACTTGTGCGTCATCATCCAACCTGATTGATTGGTATAAAAAGACACCTTTACATTTTCATTACTATTTTTTCCAAAAAGGTAGGCTTCATAACAAATTGTTTCAAATGTTGATGTAGGATCCACATTCACTCCAATTATATATATTTAGGGGTATTTCAGCTTTTTAGGAACCGATTTTGATCAAACAAAGTAAATAATGGGCTGGGCTCATGAATGTAGTTTTATGTATGAATATTTATTTCCATCAATTTGTATGTAATATATTGTTATGTATTGATATGTGAAAGGGTCCTATTACAAGCTTTGCTTCCTAGGTGTCCCTAACCATTCATTATATTTTACATTGTACAACAACATTCATGTATAAACTTTGTATTTGATTTGTGATGATTTGGTTTAATAAATTGAACTTGAAAAATTGAACTTGAATTTAATTATTTTCTTTGAATTCATGGGCTTTTAGAATATTACACTTAGTTTTTCATTACATTACAAACCATAATTTCTTAAATCGCCCTCTCAACAAAAACTGTGCAATCCCTTTACCATTAAAAGGGGAAGTGATACTGTAGTTTATATCCCTCTTCAAGGTAAACATTGACTTCCCGATATGGCAGTCATTAGTTGCGGCACTTAGGAAATATGTAACACAATATCTTCTCCGAGACAAACACTGACATGGTCTAGATTGGTCAGTCGTTAATTGGTGCACTTATGTCTTATTTTCATTTATTCATGTAACATAATATCGTCTCCAAGACAAACGTTGACATAGTCTATATTGGTCAGTCGTTAGTTGATGCGCTTGTGTCTTATGTTCGTATATTCATGTAATATAACATCCAGTGAAACACGATCAAGAAACATTATGTGACCACATCATTCAAATTTAAATTTGAAATCAACAACTCTGCAATACAAGATTTTAAGAGGGTACTTGTAATCAAGCGTTTATTATGATTACTTCCCAAAAAAAACATACGCAAAACACAAAAATAAACGGCATCACAATTGTATTTATATAAAAGGACTAAACTAGAAGATTACAATAAGTATAATATTATATTACATTGCCTATACTCTAACACTCAAATAGCTTCATTAGCGCTTGGTCGAAAGATAGTAATAAGGGCGTTAAGTAATCACGTCTTTATTATGATTAGTTTTTAAAAAAACATACTCAAAACACACAAATAAACGGCGTCAAATTGTATCTATCATTATAAAACTATATAAGACTTAACTAGAAGATTACAATTATTATAATAATATAATTATTACATTGCTTTGTTCACACTCTAACACTCAAATAGCTACATTAGCACTGTGTCGGATAAGAGCGATAAGGGCATGAAGTAAAATTATCGCCAAATTGAGTTATGCATACCATCATGTAGGTCAGAGCTTCTCATTGTGTATAATTTTGCCGAATTTATTTGATAATAACTATTTTGCATTTCAAGAAGATTCATGAAAAATAAACTAGGGGCTAAATTTGGCTTCTATAATACAGTGCTCCCAAACTGTTAACATGATTATCTCCGAAGTAGAAACAACTTAAAAGTGACTTATCGCCCTTCTCCTTCTCAACCAACTAACAAACTGAATCAAAGACCAGGCCAAACTGTCCACCATGAACTCCCCCATGCTCGAAAGGAATCAACATCAACAAATACGCAGACGACACTGTCGTTATTGGTCTCATGAAAGATGATAATGTAGCAAGCTATATGATGTTCACAGAAAGGTTCGTTGAATGGTGCGATGCACACCATTTGAAATTGAATGTATTAAAAACAAAGGAAATTGTGTTCGATTTTCGTAGAAATAGTGATAACCATGAGCAATTAGTGATAAATGATGTGAGTGTAGAACAGGTCAATGAGTATAAGTATTTGGGGACAGTGGTCACAAGCTCACTTGATTGGTCAGACAATGTACAACGGCTATACAAAAAGGGCAACCAACGTTTGTATTTTCTACGTCAATTAAGAAAACTTCATGTAGACAATACAATTTTGGAATTGTCATACAAGGCTTTGATTCAAAGTATCATTACTTTTAATTTGATTTGTTATTTTGGTAATGCAACACAACGAAATGGAAACAAACTTGAACGCATTAGAAAGGTGTCACAGCGCATCGTGGGTAGACAATTGCCACCAATACAATCTCTGTACGAAGAGAGGGTTCTTGCAAAAGTCAAACACATTTTGAGAGACCCGACCCACCCATTGAGAGAAGAATACACATTCAATAGATCCGGATTCAGGCTACGCGCACCTCGAACAAACAGACAAAGATTCAGAAACTCATTCGTTATCGATTCTACACACACATACAATAGTACAGTTCGTAGGTAAAATTGTTTCTTTTCTTGTTCTTTTTTAACGTGAGACACCGGGGTGTTCAATTTTAGGCATTGGTCTCTATTTTCTTTTGAATTTGTAGAACCCGCGGATACTAGTTGTTGTTTTATTATTTATGTTCCCGCATTTGATGCAATACATTACTGTACGATATCATTTAAATTGCATACAATCATGTATGATGAATATGAGGACTAGTTTTACATTTGTATTGATAGTTATTAATATTTTAAGTATATACATGCACGACTTTGTTGATTGGATAAAGCTAAAGAATTTAACGATAGGATTTGTTTTGTATTTATTTATTGGTAATAAAATATTTGATTGAAATGTTGAGAATTGATATATAGTATAATGATTTAATGTTAAAGTTTTACTCTGAATTATAAAACCTGTCTAGTTGGTAAATATAAAATGATAATACGCAATAAGTTAATGTTGTTGAATACTTTACAGTGAAACTTTTGGATGCAATTTATACATAATATTTCATTGGTAACGGGGGATGTGACGTTATTATTCTGTTTAAAAGGGAGCACATGAAGAAATTGATTTTTGGTTTATTTATATGAAAATAATTATACAAAATATGTAATTGTTAGATGGTAGTTTGATTTAATGTATACCATATTGAAATGCTATGGATGTCAAATAATATTGTTTATGAATGTGATTTAATTGTATTTTGATATGTCAATTCATTGTATATGTAACCAGTGGAAAACAATTTTCTATGTAAATGATCATGGACATAATAAACTTCAATTCAATTCAATTCAATTACAAATGACTAAGTAAAAGGCCTGTTATCATTCAAAATGAGACGTTAAAAGTCAAGAGGGCACTCTCTAAAAACTCATTGGCTGCAACCATTAAAAAAAATATATTGTGCATGTGATGCTTTGTTGAAATAGTTTTTCGAGTGATAATCAACAACTATTTAAAAACCTCCTGTGATAACTTTTGAAAATAGGAAGTATTTTTGAAATTATTTTAACGGCTGGTTCAAATTATCGAATAATTTGTTGCGCCCCACAATTATTACGAAAGGTTATGTTTATGGATATTTCAGCCATTTCTAAACCGAGTTTAATTCTCATTGTGTTTAATGTTGCCGAATTCATTGATAATAAATATTTTGCATTTCAAGAAGATTCATGAAAAAATACACTAGAGCTAAATCTGGCTTCTACAGTGCTCATAAGCTGTTAACATGATTATCTGCGAAGTAGAAAAAATGACTTAGCGCCTTTCTCCTTCTCAACCATCTCACAAACTGAATCAAAAACCAGGCCAAACTGTTTCATAAGGGAAACAACGTGGAGTCTGCCCCCCCCCCCCCCCCCCCCCCCACGCCCCGCACAGGTACGCCACTCTTCATGGTCCATATCTATAATCTGATAAATACAATTGTCTGATATTTCCATGAATATACATTAAACTCGGCACATTTTGTTGATCAAACTGTAGTATGGTTTAATCATGGTTTAATCGTACTAATATGAGATTAAAAGGTAACTAGTAAAGGCCCAGTCCCATACTGACGGTTTTCACGGCTCGCAACGATTTACTAGAACGAATCGACTCGATTTAGCCACGATTTAACAACGAATTGGGAAGAATTGTACGGCGACTCAAGACGAATATTCGTTCTTCGTCGTTGTTCAGCTCATCAGTTCATCTCAGTCAGCTCATCCGTCTTTTGTCTTTAACCATTGCGGTAGAAAAATCGTGGCAGAAAAAAAGTTGTGGTCCCATAGTGGCGATTTTTGCGGCGACTCGCAACGAATTATCATTCGTGGATAAAATCGCTTGAGTCGTCGCGAGTCGTTGTAGTTCGTTGCGAGTCGTTGTAATTCGTTCTGCGAACCGTTGCGCATCGCGAAGAACGCCATGAATCGTGTTAGCACAACGAATGTTTTGGGACTGTTCAAAACTATCGCCATGTCGCGACGATTTCCTTTCATTCTTTTTATGGAACAATAGAGCAGTGCACCATATGAACAATCGGACTTGTTTGAGTCAGTTTCATTGGGCGTAGATCTGTCATTAATACAATTCAACAGGGGGATGATCTATTCATTCACCCCCTCCCCCTCTCGTGATTAATATGTATTACGTAAGTCTTTACGCCTATGGTCAGTTCAAAAACGGAAAGCGGCGATCTTCACAACGAAGCGATACGAGTCGCAACGAATTGCAACGATGTGGAACGACTTGACACGAATATGCAACGGTAAATACAACCATTTTTGGTGAAAATCGTCGTGGCGTGGCGATTGTTTTGAACAGTTAAAGACGGCGATTTTGGCGCAACGGTTTTGGGGGAAGAACCGGTACGATGTAACACGATGCAACACGACCTAAGCGATTTTCTCGACGAATGTCAAATCGTTGCGATTCGCCGTGAAAATCGTTAGTATGGGACTGGGCCTTTACATTGTCAAAGTACACGCAACTTACTTGGAACTATATCGGTTCTCACATACCTTGTTATAATATATTCGTATTACCAATAAAAGCATGGAACATGTTTGGGTTTTTCGAATTTCACCTTTGTTAACATGGTTAACAAGATTGTAACGATTGAAGTGTTCTGACTTAAAGTATCCACTTGAAGGTTATTCCCGTGTTCAAATTCATTGCAATGATTTAGCGAATATCACTTTGCATTAATATCCGTTTAACATTTTAAAGTGCAATATTTACGCATTACTCAGTGGACATAGCAGATCACTACAATGTACATTTTATCAACTATTCGTCACATTTATCAATAATTATGTCCACACAGTTACTGCATTATTATTTTGTTTAACATAAGCTACAAGCATAACATGTACAGCTTTCTCGAAATGATGATTCTGTGAAATATCACAATGCTGTAAAAAGAATGTGCATTTTCTTAGTATCTATATTCACATTGATCTTTGCGATACATACAACATACGATACCTGGTTAAATATTATATCTAATGAAAATTATTAATTATTAATTACAAGTTTAAAGGGATAGTTAAGTTTTGGCAAAGAGAGTACAGGTGTTGGTCACACTGAATTTACATAAACCTGAACACTTACATTATAAACTAATAGTTATAACTCAACCGTCCTCGACAGGAAGAAACAAAATTCAAATGACAAGGTAAAATGCATGTTATCATTCATAAAAAGACGTTAAAACTCAAGAGGGCACTCTCTAAACCTCATTCGTTTCAACCATTTAAAATAAAATATTGTGAATGTGATGTTTTGTTGAAATAGTGATTATATAGAGTGATAATCAACAACTATTTAAAACTTTCCTGTGATAATTTTTAAAAAGAGAAAGCATTTTAGAAATTATTTTAACGGCTAGTTCAAAATTATCGAATATTTTTTGGGGCCCCACAATTATTACGAAAGGTTATGTTTATGGATATTTCAGCCATTTCTGAACCGATTTTCATGAAATTAAGTTTTTTTCGTACAAATTGTATGCTCTTTCAAATTTGACACTAAGTTTTTCAATGGCTCACAAAATAATTATTTTGTGTAGGGCCCTCTGTACCAAAACTCAACTATCCCTTTAATCAAAACAGATTGGCTTCATCTTCTTTTGCACCTATGCAAATTTATTTTATCAATTAAAGCAACTATCAATACGATCATTAACTTACTATATACAACACATTCTTATTAACATTCATAGTAAATAATAGCCTTATAAAGAATTATTTGGTATTATGTGCAAGTATTTTGAATTGGGAACTTGAAGTGAAAGTGTTGTGGTATATTGGTTCGGTCATCCATCTTTAATTAAGAGGGTCGTGGGTTCGATTCCCAACCACTGTACGCGCGCCTTTCAGCAAGACACTTTATCCACATTTGCTGCTCTCAACCCACGTGTAGTAAATGGGTACCTGGCAGGAATGCATTCCTTGAAATGCCTGATGCGCCTAAGGCAGCTCGGCTATAGCCAGGGTAAACATATACACGTTTACAATGTGCAATAGAGTACAATAATATAGTTAGCTGTGCAATGTAAGATGGTAAGTGAACATTATTATAATTATCATCATTATGTCTGCGTTGTTTATCTACATGTATCATATAAAGCTTTTTTTTTTGCTTAAGTGATTATCTTTTTGCGTAAGGCATACAGTAATCTTTACTTAAATCAGTAATTATTTTGTACCATTTTCAGCTCGATGATATCCATTTCATTAAGCAAGCGTTCATACAGACATCAACTACTGCATTTACATGTATATACATTCTTATCTTATAATAAAATATTTTATTAAGATAACATGATTGAGGTTAGCCAATCGATGACTCGTATTTGACCAAGTCAGATAACATAAGTATATATCTACTTGATATGATTCGATTATTTCCACTGTTTGCCTTAGTTGTAATGTATGTACCAATTATACATAATTATGATAGCCTTTAAAAAAAATCTTAATTCACATCAATAAGCAAAGTCCGTTAAGAATCAAAATGTGAAAATCGCTGATTTACACCTATATCTGCAAAGCTACATTAATTAACCCTAACCCTAACCCTAACCGTACGTTAAACCTATTTATAAATCCATTAATATCACATATATGTGCATATTATAAACATTTATTCATCTATTTGATACTATAACTCCTCTACAAAAACAATTATATGATTCTATCTGATAATATGATACTCTTAATCCTCGTCGTTTCACGTGATAATTCCGAAACGCGCGCATGTATCGCCGCGCGACTTCAGGAGTTGTTTTTTATTGAAGTCTTGCGCAACCTTTCAGACGAAATTTGTGACGACCGGGTATCATGGGTATTCCGTTCCAAAGTCACATGACCCTTTGTAAGTAAAATTCGACCAGCCCCAAAATCGCAAAATTTTGTGATTTGAGCACAAATCCTATGGAAATGTTTATCTAGAATACACACAAATGGTAAATAATATGTTCCATTGAAAAAACAATAACTAATATACAAAATTAAGCAAAAGATATTCCCCAAACAAACAAATTACATACGGACAATTGTTTAAAGTTGGAAACCTTTAAATTAATTCATACAGAATATTTATATTTAAGTGGTGTGCACTGTGCAGACAAAAAGAGGATTTCTGCATACATTTTCATAATTTATTGATATAAATGCAATCTTGATAACAATGCAATCTCGTAGATTATGTCGCAAGTTATCTGTGTGCCAAATTTTGTGGCGGCCGCGCGTTCGTCGGCCGAGCCCCCCGGCTATATCATGGCAAAAATAACCCGGTCTGATTAGGTTTAAATCGGGGAAAATGTTAGGACTCGATGTATGGATAGCTTTTGCGATTATCAGGCACAAGGCTCACTTCAATTATTACAACTTAGTCCACTTACCATGCCTACGTTTTTCCTTCAGCTGAACTTCAAACATATTAGAAGAGGTCAGTAGGGAATAATACAGTGCGAGTATAAAACAAACAACGAAACCGAACTTTAATATGAATCCACAATTCTCAAAATATAAATGTTTATATTGATATCATGTTAAAATTTGGGAATTGCCTTTAAAAACAATATCATACACTTTGATCACTTTACGCTTCACCAAACGCGACCATATTATGCAAAGTCATGCAAAAACTGACCGTGTCTAAGTTTTCAGTTGTCTTGTTCCATCGTGAATGGATGCGTCTGTTACCGTTTTTTTCTTTCTTCAAAAGACAACTTCACCCAATTCTTTATTTGGAATGTCCTTTGGTGAATCAAAAGAATATACTAGCTGGTTGCCAGTGTTTTCATGATTATCAAGGTGGAAGGGGATTTCGTACTCCCCGTAGCCAACCAAGTTATCTTTGAAAATCAGACAACAGATGCATCCATTTACAAGATAAATGTGTCGGAGCAAATCACATGCAATCTTGAAGGTAAGTACCCTCATGATTGAGAAAAGTAGGTGGAAAGGAGTAGCCATGTCGAAATTCCCATAGAAACCCATAGGAAACCCATAGGGCAATCATATTGGTCTCTATGTATAGACATTTCCCAGGTCGAAATTCCAATAGAATCAAAACCCATATAGGAAACATATAGGAAACCTATAGGAAACCCATATAAACCCATATTCCACTTTCCCTATTGAAACCCATATATACCAATTGGCCTAAGGGTTTCCTATGGGTTTTGGTTCTATGGGAATTTCGACCTGGGTAGGCCTTCCTTCTTAGACCTGGGTCTTCATTTCGTGTGGAGCTTCGTAAAGATGTTCTTCCTGGTCGTCAGGTTCATCAGGACGGCGAATGCTTCCTTCAAGAGTCGTCAAGGGGGCGAGATTCACGGATCCCTTTGAAGACTTCTCAACCAGCTTCACATGCTTACTATCTCCCGTTAGTGGGAACATGTATTCTGGGTCTTCAGGAAACGATTGTACGCTTTTCGAGGCTTCATTTCCCGGAGACAGTCCTTTTAACATAGGCAGGTACGTTGCTTGATCGTTATCTCGTTCTGGGTAATCTGTAATTTTATGGGTACCCACCCTCTGATTCAAATCCTGAAGATGTCTTCGCCGCTTCAGATGCGCCCATCGGATGAAGATCAGTATCAGCATGGAGGTTGTCACAAATAGCGCCGCAATCAATATTCCGGTAGTTGGTCCAACATTCCTCCTAGCTAAACAAAAACGAATAACATGCAATTCGAAATATGAACAATCTTAAAAAAGTGACAGGTTATGTTAGCAGCTGCAACCTGCTAGACATGTTCAAGAGGGCAAATGATGATATAATCAAGGGAGAAATTATCTAACTGCACACCTTTTTGTATACCCGTTGCCACTAAAGAAAATAATTCAAGAAACTGTTCATCATTTCAAATCTGTAGTTTGCCCCTTCTTACTGGTCTCCGTAATATTATAGTGAACTTCCCAGTTAGAATCCTTACATAGCATTGGTTGTAATCTGGCATAACCCTGGCTTCACCAGGGTGAATTACAAAGTTATAAATATAATATTAACATAGTTTTAAGATATTCCTACCAGAATCTGCCGAGCACGGTTTGCAAGCATTTGACGTGTGACTGATCACAGGGACATCGTTGAATCTTGCCCGGGGGTCAATTGATGAGGTGGAGATGCATTGGATTGAAGACGAAAGGGTTGTCAAATTCGGAGCATCGGATTCTGATGCAAACGTTGTCAAATTCGTAGCATTGGAGTCTGATGCAAACGTTGTCAAATTCGAAGCATCGGAGTCTGATGCTAACGTTGTTCTGGCAGTGGATACGCGTTTCTCTGAAATGGGAAAATAATAAGCCAGAATAAGCAAAAATTAACAAATAAGCAAATGTATAACATTGGATTACATTGTCTATTACAGTGGATTGCATGTGTTTTGAAGTCAACAATAGATCAATATAGATGGGTCATTATTTCTTTTAGGTAGACATCGTGACGCAATAATACTGACGTAACAGCATGAACAGGCGGGACAGAAAGGGTGGTAAAACCCAACCCCTTCCCAACCCCCCATTAGCTGTACCTCCGCTTGAATAAACCCATCGCACAGAGGGGCCGACTCAACTCGATCCGCGGGTTTTTAGTAAGGCTTAAATCGGGCTCGATCAGTCAGAGCAGATGCTACGTACCATTGGCCTCTTAGATCAGTGAGGCAACGAATACTGACGGACCTGATCAAACTGAAACGCATTCAGATCGCGTCAAGTTGGCTTGGTGTGCCTTAGGTTTTACCTGCCATAAAGCCGATCAAGAACCCAGATGCAGCGCCCTCGCCATCACTTGTGAAGATCACCGTGAGAGATGAGCCGTTTGAAGTAAAATCCAAGGTTTCCGTCCCGTTGCCATAGTAGCCACTAAGGTGCTTCCATCGCGGCGAGCTTTCAGCAAAGCTTTCGACATCTCTTCCAATATGGAGAACATCTGATACCGGCTCCATGTCAAAAAGGAAGAACTTGATCCCGATTATGACAGTTTCAGGCGGCACCCGAAGAAGCCACATGTTGTATGCATTGTTGGGATATGTGTTCGGAAAGCGGGGAGAGTATTTGAACACCTGTCGTCCGAGAGGTAGGACCTCTTCTGTACAAAAAGGAATTAGATAATGTCAACTCCTCATCAGTGGCGGGATTCCTAATATGACAGGTGCATTGAAAAAAAGATAGTGTCCATATCTTTAAATACATTCAATAAGAATGATTCGTAGCGTTGCCATTGTATTGAAGTATGAAATATAATATAATAAAATTTGTTGGGTTCTAATACAAATTCAACATTATAACAAAAGAGATTCTCACTGGCAATTAATTACCATTTCGCTTATTCATTTTGTTCCTGTGATCCAATTTCCACCACTTCAAGGTATAGTACAGTTTGGGTTGAGAATGTGTTAAAAGGAATAATATCACTTTAATAGAGGAATCTAAAAAACTTAGTGTAAGACCTAAAAAAAAATATTAAAAAAATAAAAACATATTATTTTAATTGGTTAGCTTCCCATTACATGTTCTGAAGGTAAATGACAGTAGTGGGAAACGCCCCACACAAAAGAAAATGAAATGTACGCTCTTATTACCAATACCAACCATGTGAAATAATTTAATTTTACTCACATGGAATTATAAACATTTGGCCAGCAAACCGCCTACTAATTGATGTATTTGCAAAATTATTAAACTGATTTACAGTAAATTTATCGCAAACGCGGAATCGCGCAAATGCTACGGGTAAATTAAGTCCACGTGGTCCGCACATGCTTTTTACGGGCGGCCAATGGATTTTTGTCCGATATTTCTGCATGTAACGATGCTTAGGTTCGGATTTTACCACACAAGCCCTTTTTAAATATTGATCAATTAGTATGGCCAATAGCGTATAAATGTTTTCTGTAACTTTCCCAAAAGTGTTATACGTTCAAAGATTGGTTCTCTCTTTGATGTACCACGCCCCTCTGTGCAGACACGCTAGCATGTCATATATTTCCAATATTACATTTGATGAAACAGTAATGCACAAAAAGCGATCAATGATCCATAGTCTATACAATCAAAATGCTTAGAATTGTTGGTTTGTTGAAGCCAAATGACAGTTCTGCTGGGAAACGCCCCACCCACAAAAAATTTAAAAATACGCCTTTTTTCATAAACCATGTGAAAGAATATAACATAACCTTTCTGTTAATGTAAGTATGTGGAGACAAACTGCGTTGAAATTGTATTTTTGAGTACGAAAATATTCTACATTAAAACTGTCAGTTGGTGACACAAACAAGTCGCATGTTCGTGGCTGCATGCAATGCGTAACATGGTAAATGTTGCACCATGTGCGATTCGGACGCGAATGAGCGTATAACTACGCCGGCGTAACGAGCCGAACTGGTGGTGAAGTTAGGTCTCATTTCAGCGGCATGAATAAACATTTCAATTGATATTACACATTTTAACGATACCAAGCTTCCGATTTTCGTTTGTTTACTATTACAATACTAATAGATTAGTTTGGCCAATAAAATTATTTTCGGTAATTTTTCTATTAAATCAAACATTTGCTTTTGATACGTTACAAAGGAATTGGCTACAATGTGTGTACAAAATGTAGGGATAAGGGTAATCGTACCTGAAAAGTTCACCGACGATACGATCATTCGGAAGCGCAGGACTCTCTCCCTCATTGGGACGTGTATCCGGATCCACGCTGCATTGCTAACAGTGATTACTTCACTGGGAAGGTTGCTCCCGCTAAATCTCGCCAGTCTGGTATCTTCGTTAATGTCGGATCCATCGCCAATCTCCACGATTTCACTTTCGTCTCTGAAGCACAAGTGTTCGAAGGAGATATTGATTCTGTGTTCTGACGACGTATTGAATTTTAGCAATGTCCATGCTGTCATTGTGGTAATCGTTGAATTCACGGTATCATCACTTTCGGTAGAGATAATGTGACTGGATTTCGCAGGAATATGGTAATCATCTAAATAAAGAATAGGTGTAGCGAAATAGTTAATGTAAAGGCGCGATTGCTCATGAGGAGTTTGGGTAGACTCTAGGCCTGATAGTTGTGTAACAATACAGTTTCACTATCTAGATGCACAAAATACTATCTTCAAATGGGGGCAAAGGTATATCCGCTTTAAATTTCAAGTAAAAATACGAACGATCCAAATGGGAAACATTTTAACTAATCTATTTCGGAATCATTTTAATACTATATCACCATGGTGATAATCAGGTATAAGGTGAAATCGTACACAATATTAACCCGTTCAAGACTGGTCCCTAGAATACTTAGGCTTGGGTCAATGGAGAATACATGTAATAGCAAAACAAAGCTAAATAAATCAGTCCCGAGCGGGTAAGACTATGGTTTTCCGTCTTCCGCTGGTACATCAGATTAAAATAGATACTCACCAGTCGTGGTCGAAGTGCTAGACCATGTAGACCTATCCTGACGCCTGACAGCACGCACCTGCATGGAAAACCCTGGTAATGTATGGTAACCATCACTGCTGAAAATGATCTTGACTGACGACCATGACGACGACTTCGGAATTAGCTCAGCTTCCAAGGTTTGTGGATCGAGATCCCCGTTGAACCTTTTCCATCTGTTACAGAAGCCACCTCCGTTTGAGAACGCATCTACATCGTCCCCAAACATCCCAAAGAATAGAAAGTCTCCGTACGGCCGTGTGTTGAAGTCCTCTACATTGAACACAACGGATAAACCTCCTGGAACTTGCAGGTCCCATAATTGGAAGGCATTGTGTGGGTAGCTGTTTGGGTAGTTTGGCGTTTTTATTGGAAAGTCCACGTCCTCCACCAACAGGTCAACTGTCATTAAATGAAGTAAGGGTATTTTCTTATGATATAACATTCAACTCGGTATGCCTAGTTGCATTAATCTATACTTTACCCAGAATAAACAATTATTTACTTTTTTAATAAGGTAGTTTCATAATGTTTTTCAGTACAACATATGTAAGACAATCAGAATATATATATAGTAAATAATTAAATATATAAAAGTTAAAATCCCAACATGTTCCTCGAAACAAAATCGTCTTGGGTTATTCGTCTTCATATAGATATATCATATTTTACAATATTCGTCTTATGCAAGCACGATCTGGAACATACAAGTAATACATACAAGTAATACATTACAAGTAATACATACAAGTAATACATACAAGTAATACATACAGGTAATACATTATTAAAATAATCATATTCGGACATAAACACATAAAAGAACAGATAATACATTTAGTGATTTGAGTATGCTTTATGAGAGGGGACATGTACAACTATTTGTGATTGATACTGACCTTCCACAGGAACTGATGTGATTTGGACTGTGAAGTAATATGCCCCGTAACAACGCCAATATTCGGTCCCACTAGTATTCGACATTAATGCAGATAGAGACAAGTCAGTGTTGTACATACATAATCGATAAATACATTCACGATGCAAATGTTACGATTAAATTTCATTTAAAAATTAAGACTTATTTCCAACTTTAATTTCATGGAAATATTACACAAAATTGTTACTCTACCGGTGCCGAATACTAGTGGATCGACGGTATGTGTACCCCGCTTGTCATCTATCATCTGGCCAACGTGAGAACGAACAGAACACATCACAAATGTCAAACAATATTAAGTAATACAGAATGAATCATCCTGCTCTGCGGTAGGAAAAGCAACGGCGGTTCTATTTCTGAAATGTTATTATAAAAATCACTAGAAATACCCAGATCGCCAAGGATTGTTCATGAAGATTGATGACCATGTATTAAATAATTCACGGTGAATCCCACGTACCGTGTTCTTTCAATACTCGGCTTAAATCATGCGCACACTATTTTATTTAACAAGTGAGTATAATTACAATTTTCGAACTACGTAATTAGAAGACAATAGTACAACAATGGAACATGTGCGATTGCAATAAGAGTTAATATTATCTAGGTACATGCTTTGATGAAATAAAGCAGAAGCTTCTCTTCTTACATAGACCATGTTTTAGAGTATTAACGGGATCCCACCGTATTCTTTCAATATTCAGCCTTAATTATTCCCACATTATTTGATTGAATAATTGAGTATAATTTGTTTTTTTGAACTAAATAATTAGAAGAAAACAGTAAAAGAATGGAACTTGTGTGATTGCAATAACAATTTATATTGTCCATGTACATGTTAGGATGAAATATAGTAGAAGCTTTTCATCTTACAGAGACCATGTTTTAGAATATTAACGGTCCCAATACCGTATTCTTTCAATAATCAGCCTTTATCATGCCCACATTCTTTTATTAAATAATTGAGCATAATTTTACTTTTCAACTAAATAATTAGAAGAAAATAGTTCAAGATTCGAACCTGTGTGATTGCAATTATAGTTTATATTGTCCATGTACATGTTAGGATTATATATTGTAGAAGCTCCTCATCTTACAGAGACCATGTTTTAGAGTATTAACGGGAAAGCCCCAAACCGTGTTCCTTCATTATTCGGCCTAAATCATGCCCACATTATTTTATTAAACAATTAAATATAATTTGAATTTTTCAACTAAATTATTAGAAGAAAATAGTTCAAGAATGGAACATGTAAGATTTCAATCAGAGTTTATATTATCCATGTACATGTTAGGATGAAATATAGAAGAAGCTTCTCATTTTACAGAGACCATGTTTTAGAGTATTTGCGGTGTCACCCGGGCCTGTAACCAAGCAGCATTCGATATGGACAGTACATCACTTGGTTGATAATTGTTATCATAGCTAGTATGACCATGAACATATTGGAACCGAGCCAGGCGTGTGTTTACTCCAGTAGAAAGACCATCTCCAATGTCCACTACATCGTCATAATGAAATCGAGTAAAATCGAATCGTATTCGTCTGTCCTCAGATGTGTTGAAGGTCCAATATGGATCTTCGTCTCCAGCCACATAAGCGTTCCACAAGTCAGTTCCCGTCAGGGTGACAGTATCACCATCACCGAGGGAATGGTGTCCTATCGAATAATGTTTGATAAATATAATGTATGTGTATTAATATCAGAACAATTATTTTAGTTCAATTTGCTTTATTTTTTTGATTTTTGTATAATTATGATTAAACATCACATTAATTGGTAGTCATAGCATCATACTGTAATGCTTACCTAATGCTTCAAAATTAAATTGAAAATGAAATTAATTATAATGCACTTTTTAATTTCAATATTGATGTTCACTTCAAACAATACAAGGACCTAATTTAATTATCGCTCAAACTATTGTCGTTCAACATTTTCTAGCATGAATATTACTTTATACTTAACCAAATGTTTAGAACTCTCTACTCTTTGAAATTAAAGAAAGTCAATCTCCTAATTCATTTAGAACTAAACTTAAAGATTTTTCATTCGGACGTTGTAGACGTTTTGTTCATGTTGACAGGTTATATTTCTAGGGGGTGTATATTTATATGTAGATTATTTAGATTAATATTTTGCCCCTATCTTTTTGCTAGCCACGACAAAACGAGGTGTCAAAGTCGTGATTTAAAAACTTGTTTTTATTCCTCCACTTTTTTATATTAATTTTGATATGTTTGTGTGTCTTATATTATTCTTATACAGTATAATGCTCCTTCATCTATGGTATTTTGGACATTTTGCTAATTGTGATAATTGGTTGCTTTTTTGTATTGATTTGTGAAAATAAAATTAAACAAATAACAAATAATTGTATTTGCTGTAAACAATTTAAAGTCGATTCGTCTTTTTAAAAACATGTTTTCCTTCATAAACCAAAAATTAATTGATCATTGTACTACTTTTCGGTTCAGTAGATGATATGGAAAGAAGTGTATTTAGATAAAAAATAACATTTTGCATTCTCTTCACTGTATATGCTTTAGTTAAATGTTAACTGAAATGTTAACCGGACGTCTCGTGTTCGATTCGCGGCGAAGCCTATTCTTCTTTGCCCATTTTCATTAATTGAAAAATATTTACACTGTTTTGTTGAAACTACATACAACTGATAGTGCTATCATTCTGATTCGCTTTTGTTACCATGGTTACTGGGAAATAGAACGTAATACTCACCTATAAACTGGCATGACGATGGGTTGAAAACTGTCATTAGCCATAGAAGGACAAGCCACGGGCATTTCAAATTTGTCTCGGACATCTTCACGGTTTGACTGTCTCCCCCTCTCTGGACAACAGTTTCAGTTTTATGTTAACAAACAGTATCAATATAATGAACAATATTAAGTAGGACGAAATACAACAAAAACTAAGATGTGATACAAAAGAACAATGAACATTAAAAGATAAGCCAACAAATTCAGATGAATAACAATCTTTGCAAAGAGTGTTGAAGCGCGCGTCTTCAAGTGTGAATTGTTGGTCGCTCCAACAACATTCGCTGACTGACAAGACGTTTTAAAACTCAATCTGCGCATTGCACCAAACTCCGATCAGAAGACGTATACATATTTAGCGCCCACGCCTAGGTGCAGCCGTGGTCACGCAATCCTGAATTAACCAATGAAACATCAAATCTCATGCAATTTGTATCAAACCCCAATGCTCAAAGTGATATCCATACATCTATAAAACATACTGGAAAAAATAATATTCTGTAATTATAGCTGTGATTGATTGCTCATATCAACACGGCAAGCATTAATTTTTGTGTTGGTCCCATTACATGCGAAGTGTTACCCCGAAACTCGAGCCAGTAATCTGCTGTGTGGACAAACATCTCGATTCATTTTGTTCTTTATTCTTCATTCATTTTGTTTATTAGGTGTAGAGAAGGATTACCGTCGGGTATTGGCGTACGGATCTTTTTTTGCTTGAGATTTGGGGGAGTTTTGGTACCTAATAGACATGGGCGTCGATACTTACGTAATACCCATTCATCAGGGGGGGGGGGGATGGATGAATGGATCATCCCCCC